>JAIPMN010001887.1:0-12586 GCA_020650975.1 Apostichopus californicus | reverse complement strand
CCCCACATTTCCAGAGGACAAGAAATTCGGGCAAAAGTCCTGAAAAATTCGGGCAGCCTAAGAGGAGAAAATATATATATATATGTCTATAAATATGCAGTAGCTTGCCCGAATCTTTTTCAAATTTTGGCCCGACAATTCCATGATTTTCTATATTTAGCATCATGATGCCCGAATATTTCCGTGTAACACCACCGTAAGCGCAGCTCATCTGGGCTACCACGCTTTTGCACGATCACAATTTTTTCTAACTTGTCAACTACCTGGACATCCCCGACATGAGTGTATATAAGAAAAATTTTCTTTTTCATGGATGGTGGGGGGAGGGGGAGTGCCTAAAAGCCTAGAAGTACAGGTTTAGCATATTCTTTGTTATATTTTATACTTTTTGTGAGACAAATTGCAGTCTCACCCCACACAGCGACATTATCCCGCCTACGTGTCGTTGAACAATGTATGTTTTTTCTGGAGGTAGCTGAGTACTGTGTTAAAATAATAAATACGGTAACTAAATAGGAGCTTAAAAAATATACTGTCCTATTTTTCCCCTTCAAAGTGATGTTACCATTTTTTCTTCTTCTAATTTACCAAATTTTTGGGGAAGTGTAAATTTTTAAAACGTGAGATTAGAAAATAAAGAATGTTTAGATGCAACTTGCAAGGCCTCAGAAGTGCCGTTTCCCGCAATCTGAGAGGCATTTTTGCCAAAAATTTTCTTGTACGCTACGCGCCAACCGATGGTGGCGCTCCGCTTAGATAGTGTCACGGGAACTTTCGGGCACAAAATTTTCTGCCCCCCCCCCAAACTGAAATGGTCCCGTACGCCTATGGTCGGGAAAGAACTTGTATCAGATAAAAGATGGAAGCAACCGTCGGGTTATAAACGAGACATCAGGCACCATTTACATGTTAATTTGAATTTAATGTTGAAGGGAACTAGTAGTGTCCCTAACAAGATATAGCAATGAAGGAAAGAAATGGACGGAGAGTCTTTACGGAATATCCTAAATTCCTTGCAGTAACGATGTACCGCATAGTGCATATAAGATATTCCTACTATACACGGCAAAAATCACAGGAAGGCTTCAATTTCGGTAGATTTCAAGCATCTAGCCCCTTCGTCGCTGCAATAAATCTATGTTTTTAACAATATGCTTACTTTGCAGCGCGTCCATATACACTTAATGATGAAGCCAACTTGCGCGTATACGGGCGGTTAATCGCTAGACTCTGAGATATGAATTGAGCAGGCTTAAAAGGTCACCAGTGATGGTCCTAAATTTAAACATGCGAAAGTCTGGTAACGCCACATGTTGGCTCCATAAAAAATATAGAAAAATAAAACAAAATGGGAGATAAACTTGATCGAGATAAAAGGTTGGCAAGTCAAAATAGATCACATTCAATCAACCATAACTCGAGTTAGGGGCATGGTATGGACACGGGTTTTCAACTATAGCGCAGTGTGGAATATTTTTCTCTTCAACATAAGCTTTATATTGCCGGTCACCAGAAAGTCCTTGTAACTACTACTCTCCATTCCTATGTTATGCATATTTAAAGGCATTGAAGACTCGCCCCAAACCGCGTGCGGCCATCTGAAAAAGTTAACTTTCCGTTGCTTGCAAGTGACGTTTTGTTCGTGTCGCTTCAAAATGCAGACAGTACAGTAATGAAACGTGATACCTTGTTACCTTTAGCTGGACCTGAGATGTCCATGGCTGTATTGTTTGTTCACAGTGCTGTGGGTATTGACCGTAGCTGTATGTACTGACTATACACAAGTGTCTAATTACCGATGGTAGTAAGCTGTGTGTGTGTATTTTCTACAATCGATGGTGGTGTCTAACAGTTCTGTTACACCTCATTCGAAACTATGTCAGATTACCGGTATTAGACGTTTCTTTTTGCGCGAGTCTTCACACCCTTTAAAGAGCCATGCAAATCTGAGTCTCATTGTCTTCAATTGCAAGAAACATAAGATGTTAACCTATACAATGAATTAAGTATGAACAGAAAATTAAGGTTACTAATCTCCATTATCCACATTATACCTTGCAAAAAATATACACAGGGGACGTTCTACTCAATTAGATTTGCGAAGGCAGTCTTTTCTTTTCTTAATGGAAACATTTATCCTTCGGATATATCCTTACAAACATGACTATCTGTGTTTAACAAGTTATCCAACTCTAAGCAACACACACTATAACGATTGTGTTGGACATACATGCGTAGTATGAATATTCATTATTTCTGCTCTGTAGCGTTATGAGTTCTCATATGCTTATCTAAGGAACGGCTTCGCTTAAATTCAGTAGAACACACCGTGCAAACATATATATTTGTATTCTTGTGCGTCTTCTCGTGGCTTTTTCGCTGTGATTCTTGAATGAACTTTTTGTCACAAAAGTGGCACTTGAAAGGTTTTTCTCCCGTGTGTATTTTCTCATGTCTCTCTATCCTCTCTCTGCTACAGAATGTTTTATCACAATAATTACACTCCAAGAGGCCTTGACCTGTATGTACCTTCTCGTGACATCTTTGATGGTAGGCACGTGTGAAGCATTTCTCGCAATAGGTGCACTTGAAAGGCCGTTCACCAGAATGCCCCTTTTCGTGCCTCTTTAACTGATGAGGGCGTTTGAACGAGATGCCACAAATTCCACAAAGGTATGCTCTCTCGCTCTGATGAACAGTCTCATGGGCTCTGAGGCTGCTGGTGGAAATAAACGACTTAGAACAAGTCTTGCAGCTATACGGCTTTATCCCGTTGTGGATGTTTTCGTGCAATTGTAAATGGTGATTCAAGCGAAATGTCTTCCCACAGAAGCGACAAACAAACGGTTTCTCTCCCGTATGTAAAGTCATGTGGGTTTTCAGATTTTTCTTGGATATACACATCTTGTTACATACATTACATGTATAAAGGGAAATCCCCTCATGGATCAGTTCGTGTGCTCGAAGCCGTTCGGGTACGGTGTACGCCTTGGGACATTTCCGACATCGAAAGGGTTTATCTCTCACATGTATCTTCTCATGGTTGGTCTTCTGTGCTAGAAAAGCAAAATCCTCCCCACAAACTCTACACTTGTAAATATCTGGACTGCCTTTAGAATCTTCTCTGTGTTCTTCCATGGCTGCTCTGACAATTTCGCTGTTACCACCATCATCCTCATCTGACTGTACCTCCCATCCATCATCCGAGCCTCCATCCTCCTCCTCTCCCGCCTCCTGCTCCTCTTCCCCGTGATGGAGCACTGGAATGTCATCATTACTATGTGCTGCTTCAGTGAACACACTAGACACTCCTGTACCCATCCAATCTGATCCCTTCGTTCTCTCATCTTTAGTATCGTAAATCTCACGTTTATGGCCATGGTCTTCAGTATGCCCTTCTTCTCCGATAAAAATCTCCTTTCGTCCATTAACTCTGGAGGTGACCATTTCAATGTTCACAAATTGTTGGCACCTTCTTTTGTCCATCTCAGATAATGACATCTCTGAAAGGGGAAAGAGAAATAAACTGCACTTTTATGCATTGAAATAAGTTAATACATTCGATGTTTGCCAAAATGTTATTGGACAGCTTTAACATAGTAAATTGGATAATGAAAAGACAACGAAGCTGGTTTAGTTGGTTGAATGGATATTAAACACTCTTTAATTTTATTTTGCAAAATCCCGATACATTGCAAAACAGAGCGAACGACGGACTGGTAACCACAGTAACATTAAGGTAGGCAATTAACAGGGTTGCAGTACTCTATACCAATCATAGGTCATGTGACTTTGATTTGAGAGGGGGAAAAAAAGTAACTGGTAGAAAATTCGTTGTGACATAATAAATCATCTGTGCATGACGCAAGACGTATTTGATGGTACAATTTTTTTTTACAAGTTTTCTCAACAAAAGGGCACTTTGTTAGTTAAATCACAAGAGGTCACACTTTCAGGACCCCACCCCCTATAGATAAGAATGTGGTGGTTCGAGGGGGGGGGGGAGGAAGGCATCATGCCTTACCTTTGACCTAAATACCTTATAGGGATATCCATCGATCATGCCAGACACATGACGATTCAAAGGCAAAATAAAGCATATCAATATATGCTAACAAAGTTATCTCGTAATTCAAAATGTCCTTCTCAGCTCTCCTAAACCTCTGCAGGCCTATGAAAGGCCCCACGGCGAGACCAGTATTTTTCTTTTTTGCTTTCAGAATGGTGTCTGCTCACCTTGCCTTTCTAATATTTGTGGCGATAAATAATCTTCGTCATCCAGGACTTCAACTTTGACCTCTACTTCCATTCTTGGGCCCTTGTCTGTAACAAATCTGAAAAAACCCACATATTCAATCAATGATATACGTATAAATGATAAACAAAGAGAATTCATCAGTTTTAATCAGTGTACTTTACTACGAATCGATTACTTGCATGATGGCGGTCTGGTGTACCACACTTCAAAGGGATTTTATGACAGGTGAAGGGAGAAGCTACTCTGGGTGTTCCTATAGATGGTTGGTATCGCCACCATGAAGCACATACTGGTATCTCCAAAATTTTCTTGAAAAACCATGCACATACATGTCCATCTATACACTTTTTGCAAGTTAATTGGTTGCATGATTACAACTTACATGTCGGGTGGCTTCCAATTCAACACTTTAACTCAAATTTGAAATCTTTTCAAAGTTACAAAGTATGAGATGGGAAAACCGTAGATTGCTTTTGGAAGAAAACCCCATTTTACTATGACCCAGCCGGGTATCGAACCGGTAACCTCTTGATTGCTAAGCCTCATTGCTTCAAAAGCCACCGCTTTTATCCACTCGACCACAGCACTTTGGTAGAAGTTGAGCAATGGAAAGCCCAAAGGTAGGATCACTTTAAAGTCATGTTCATAGTGTATTGTAAAAGAGAGAATGTAACAATAGTGTGAATGATGGCATCATGAAAATTGGGTTTTTATAAAGGACTGGTTTTCTTTACAATAATTAGATAGGGTTTTCAATAAACAGTGTTGAATATCCCTTTAATGGTTTTCACGCGAACTTCGGGCAGATTTAGTCAATTTCGATCGTGATTGTCTAGCAGATTGCTTCGATGGCGTGTTCTACATACCTTGTTATGATAACACCAAACACCCTTCGCTAAACCAGTACCTACAGTACTGTATGTATTTACACTATTCACAAAGATTCAATTGTACAAGTAAAGCGTCATGAGAATCCGCTCTTCAAATTCCAGTAGGATGCAGTAGAGTTACAATAAGCTACTGGATTTCATGAAAAAACTGGAATATATCCATTTTCTATACACAAGTCATTTAAGAACAGGTTATTATGAAACAATACTTTGTGAAACATGTTCAGAATAAGGACAGAATGCTTTCAAGTCGGTGCCGCTTACGAACTTTACGTTGGGTGCTACAATTTACGAACCATCGACTTAGGCCTAGGCTCTATCCGGTTTAATGTCAATACAACAGAGAAGTACTGTACTCCTGTAGTACTAGCATGGACATGGACAATTCCGGACACCTAAGCCTTAAAACACCCCAAAACTATATCTTCTGGTATAAATCACCTGAAAATATACTTGATATGGTGGGAGAAGTGTGTTATATTACGATACACGGCCAAACTTTCTTTCCTGCAAACTGTTTTCACGTTGTATTCCGAGAAGATTCTTGTGATTGTGGAACTGGTATTTCTTTGCTAGAGTATTGCTAATTTTCGGACACACAGTCCCACAGTGTGGCGCTGGTGATAAAATTGGTGGCGCAGTTGCTCTTTCAGTAATTATAACAGACTTCATAGATCTCCGTCGTTTTATTGACAAATATGTAAGTATTTACTTGCACACGGGTCAATTCGTACTTTTTGGTGAAATTTGGCTCTTCCTGTAGGTTGTCATGGTGAAATCGTGCATTTCTTAGGGGTGTCCGAAATTGGCAGTGTTCCGAAATTAGCAATACTGACTATACTACTGTTACCTAAGCCTTTAGGCCGGCGGCCGTGTCACCCCGCCATCTGTACATTCCGCCATCTGTACATTCCGCCATAGAAAATGTGCTCTTTCTGCCATAGAAAAAGTGCCATTTCACCATGTTACTCCGATGGCGGTAAAGCACTTTTGTATGTCGGAAAGAGCACATTATTGTTGGTGCACTGTGTGACTATATGTACTGTATATTGCTTCGCTTCACACTACTTGGGCCCGCAAAATCCACAAAATCTTTCGTTTAGATCAACAATCAGAATTGGTCTTTTAAATAAACAATCAACCTAAATTAATTCGATTTGTTTAACCAACTAAATTATATTTGAAGACAGTGTCATTCGACGCTTACAAACTTACAATTAAAACTATTCAATCAACATGTATACATTAAAGATTGTGTATCTATTCCCCAATCTTGTCTTAACTACAATTCAGTCTACACAGCGAACCGTCACATTTGAAGACGGTGTACCTATCCTTCCATGCGAATCAAAAAACGTTTCACTGATACATTCCTGTGTAAAATCCATTCCTAAAGTGTACCTTTCCGCCATAGGTTTCGAGCCATTCCTCCGTGGCGGAAAGGATCGAAACCTACGGCGGAATGGTATGACGGTATGTACCTATGGTGGAATGGCACTGGAACCTTTTGGGCTAGGCCTCAGCATAACTGTTAGCCTAGTTACCATGTAACCTGCAAGATTATAAAAACAAAAAAAGAGAAAATGTGAGCAATTTCTGTGTAACTATCTTGGCTCCAGATAGTAGAATAGGCCTTGTGCAGGGAATGTGTTCCCCGTGTAAACAAATTGTGTACAGTTTCTAATTCAAAAAGTTCAAACTTTGGATTATTTCCATTCCTGAAACATGAACATCAAATCACTGGTTCTCTTTTGCAACTGAATTCATTTCACTTTGCTTCAGAGGTGAACTGGCCATGAATCTGGGTATTTTCTTTAGACCTTAAATAACATTATAATCAATAGAGACTTGACCCATCTACTTTAAAGCATCTGAAATTCAATTGTGTGACATCAGATGGTACCCTTTGTTTTAAAACTTGTGATATGAAAAGTACAATAAGAAAGAATTTAACCTGGGTATAAAGTGATATAGTACATTACAAATTTTTCATGGCCAAATGGTATTGAATATCATCCAAGGGTGCTCTCTTTTTTACATAAAATTCCAAATATATTCTTTGGATTAATGGAATTAAATGATTAATATTAACATTTATACCATCACTGAGGAGCTGATGTCATCATCTCTGAAGCTTTTAGGGGTTTAATTTAGTGTCTTTTAAATAATAGCAATATATAGCTATACAGACATTACATTTTTCATGCAGTGGTGACTTACAGTATACTTAACAAATTTCAAGAGGGATTTGGTAGCAGATTCTCAGTTCCGTCAATAGATACATTGTTAAAAAACAAATTATCTCTCTCAATTTTCAGATAATAATGGTGAACCACGGACAAAAACCGGGTGTTAGAAGAAGATACCTACTAGAAAATTTAGCAAAAGCTCTCAAAATGGTACAAGAGGAAGGAGAATCAATATCAAAAGCTGCAATATTTTATAAGGTTCCCCGGACAACATTGACTGACAAGGTTCGTGAAAGAAGTTGCATGGATTGTGCCATTGGAGCTAAAACAGTACTGACTAAAAATGAAGAAGAGAAACTGGTGGATTGGATTATAGAAAGGGCCAGGTCTGGAAACCCTTGTACGACCACAGATCTGAGAAAAAAAGCGCAAGCCCTTATAAATGTTGCTACTAGATATAATCCATTTCCTAATAATTTACCTGGAAAGAGTTGGGTGTTTGGGATCGTTAGCAGACATCACCTAAAGATTGAAATGGTTCAGGGTAAGACAGTCCATTCTGATTCAAGTAAGATTTAAGTTACTTTAAGTTTGAATATATTAATTCTAGTTTGAGCACTATAAAGGGTTAATTTCAGACCCTAATTTGGCATTGTCAATTAAATACCTTAGAACCAAGCCTGGTAGCTTCATGGACAGTTACAGTCCTCATGAGACATGTTGTAAAGCATTCTTTGTTGGCACTATTTTGGATACAGTACGTATCAATTATGAAGTTCGTCCAAGTTCGCTTGGATAGATATTGTGTTTTAAGATTTCTGGATTTTGACCTCTCTTGACGTTTGGCTCCTTCAATTTCAATGGGGGATTTTGCTCTCGACAAAGAGGAATCATCTATAATCTTTGAGAGTTATAGTATTTCCGATGTTTTCAGACTTTTACCGCAAATGACCTTTGACAGCCACTGGTTTCAATAGTGTCCTTGTATGTATCAAAGGGTATCTAGTGATCTACATTGAATGCCAAATACAAACTTCAACTGACATGTTAATTATGAGTTATGACTTTACAAAACAAGGGTGTCACACACAGTGCAAACACACAAACACCATCACTGTTGCACAGACTCTTTCTGCTTGTAGCAAATAATGAAAAGTCAGATTGATTGCCTATAAAGGCAGATTTTTGTTATTAGGTTGGATTATTATTTTGTTTTCAAATTCCATGGTGTGTTTGTCATGGCCACATGAGTATGTTAACTTCAGTGGTCTCTATTCTGTCTCTTTCTGTATTTCAGGAAATGTTGGAAGAGCTTCAGTGTTGTATCCAAAGGGTGAGGTACCTTGCAGTTACACCAGTTCAAATCCAAGACCCAAGAGCAATGTTGAGAATTCCGAAGCAATTCAGAGGAAGAAACAAAATGGAAATGTCGATTTGAAACTTGAAAAAAAGAAAAAGAAATTAAAACAGAAGAAGAGGTTGCAGAGGAAAATGCTAGCAACTTAGATGAGATTAATGATGAGAATTCCAAAGCTGATGAGAGGTCTGTTTCTTGTGATGAGACAGATTTTGTGCTGTGTGCATCGTACCACTGATTTTGAAACTTAGTAAGAGTGTTAGGAATATCCATTGATACTGTATATAGTTGGACAAAGGACAAAGGAGGATACAAACATTTGTTATTACAGTTTATATACAAGTTTTCTCTCTTCCCTAACAGTAAATTTAGAAAGTTGCTGCAGACGGAGAAATAATAACATTTCTAGATATCGTTTCATGTCTATAGATACAGTACCTGAGAGCTGGTTAAGCCTTGTTACGTTCGACATGAACAATTTTGTGATTGCCCCTTGAAACTGCTTAACATTAATATTCCCAAGATCCACTATGAAATATCTTTTTTCGATAATGTGACATGAACAATGCTTGAAGGTGATTTGTGAAGCCAGTAATTTATGCTCAAAAACTACCTGTTAGGCTGTATTCACTTATAGCTGAATTTAATGCGATTTAGAAAGTGAGATTTTAAAATAACCTTAACCTTCCAAAATTTTAAACTGTGCGAACATGGTTGTGGAGTCCCCGAGTCACTTTGCATACATTCAAGGGCGTAGGAACAGGGGGTGCTGGGGGGGTGCCAGCCCCTCCCAGTGAAAAATATGGGGGGCAGAAGTATTATTCCGCCCCCGCTTCGCAAGTCAGAAAAACCCTTTTTCATTTCTGCCATTGGTGCTCAGAACATTTTGGCAGAAAAAAATCTCATTTGGAGCACCAAATTGCATCTACGGCCAGGTGAAAATGCAAAATTATTTACAAAATGGAGTGGGTGTTGAAGTGAGGCCATCTGAGGCCACCTGGAAATGCAAAAAATTTCCAAAGGGGAGGGGGACACCCACTCCCCTTAGACCCCTCCCCCAGGCCGGCCATCAGTCTTCAGCCCCCCACTCAAAAGTACCTTCCTACACCACTGCATACATTTGTAACACCGCTTATATTATGGCTTACTCATGAAATAGGATACTGTATATTGCGTTTTTCACTGCATATTAAGACCAATAAAGGTTAAATTGTAAATTAATAAAATATAAATAGATGCAAGGGAAATCAATCACTGAGGGTTTTTGTTATTTTCTTACTAACATTTGGTCAATAGAAATCCTAACACTGAGGAAGTATGATGACTTCCCAGCTTTATCTAGGAGACACAGAGATAAAATAAATAACACTGTACAACAAAGTGCAGGAAGTCGGAGAGATATATTTGATACTTGAGTCACTTTAAGTCAATTTAAATAACTTAATTAGGGCTAACTTTAATATTAAAGGTCTTTAGATCACAGATAGAAATTAATATAAAAAAAAAAAAAAATTGCCTTACTGTTGGGCGCCTCCAATGAAAACTAAGAATAATACAAAAATAGTTCCGTTTGGATAATAAACTGAATATGTTTCTTGGTCATCTGTTTCATTTTGAATGGTGATTTTTGTTGCTGGCTGTGCATTCCCTCTCCACATAGTATACAGCTTTATTAAAAGCAGTGTCTCCTTACAATTGTTCTTAATTTTCAAAATAACAAACAATACAAGCCTAAATAACCTAAACAGCCGTTATTCGTATATTGTCGTAGCTGCTGTCACCAAAGTACATGCTTCCCAGTGCAATTCCGAAAGTTATCTCTGTATTTAAATAAAAACTGATGAATATTACACAATAAACTCCCAGTCACCATGCGTGCCCAATAGCAAACAACTACCCAATCACAGTGAATGCCATTATTGTGCATTTAACCACCAGCCCAGAATACCAATGCGCATTTATCTAGGGGAATGAGAGCCATAAATATGCACAGCTATCAAATGCTGAAACTATAGGCTACAAGTACTAAGCCTAGCAAGGTAAGTTCCATATACATGTAGCTTATGCCCTGTCAGGACTAAAGTCCCCAAACATCCCTGGAATTCTCCCTTGATGTTTTTTAATGTTGGCCTGATGTTCTATCTTCAGTGCTTTGATGGTTTGATACGATTTCACTGAATAGACCAATGTTTTCAGTCAAAAAGGTCTGCTATGGTCAGGCGCTTAGCCAGTAATTTGCCAAGGGAGGGGCCAATCTGTAGGCAAAATATCAGAGCCATAGATTTGGCATTGGAAACTATCTAAGCGTAGCGCCACCATGTGTTGGTGTGAAGCGTACAAGAATATTTTGGCAGAAAATGCCTCCCAGATCGCTGGAAATGGCACTTCCCAGGCCTGGCAAGTTGCATCTAAGCATTTTCTATTTTGAAATGACTTACGATATCATAAAAACGTACACAAAAAATATGATCAAGGGGTGGGGTCGCCCCCTTGGCCCCCCCCCCTTGGCTACGCGCCTGGCTATGGTCAACAAGGTAAAATTTCCCCTAACTTGGTTCATGCATTTTGTTTGTTGTTTGTTTGAACAGTCCAGGAATACAGACTTGCCATTTCTTTCTTATACTTTAAATTTTTCAACTGTTTTGGTTGAGGCTGTTTATATAAAAATGGCATTTGAAAAAGTGATTAAAGTCTCAGTACGTGTTTGCCAAATTTAAACTTTGACCTTTCGAGCTTACTGCACTAAAAGCTCAGTGAAAATGACACCGTTCTATGCATTTTCAATATCAATATTCATTATTTTTATCGAGTTATCTGTCTTTATAAACATTTTGAGCTGAATAAAATTCGCCAGATTAAGTAACGAGTCCGTAGATTCTGCAAACTTCAATTAAAATTTGCAAGCCCCACCCAACAGATCCTGCGCCAATCAAATCTTTCTGTTTTGTTTACGACCGTGAGGCCACTTTTGTGGCTAGCCTGTGTTAGGTCCCTTCTCTTGAATAGTTTCTTTCTTTCCGTCTTACCGATGTAGCTTGCAAAATTGTGTCATTTTCTTCCATTGCAATGAATGAACAGTGTTTTCTGACTTTTCCACTGTGGAATTGGGTCAAAACAGTGGATGGTATGAGTTTATAGTTTACATACATTTGTGTAATGAACATGCTGATATGGGCAGTCACTATGATTTTACGGTAAATCCTTCGCGCAATAAGGGCAACTAAAAATGAATTTCTTTCTCCATTAAGCCCACTTGGTCATAGTGCATCTAGAATAAGAAACATTGAATCTACTTTGGAACTCAGCAAACACGTATTGAGAAGTTGAAACCTGACTCTCAAACACATCAACAACAGTGTTACTACTTATATACTGTACTGTATGTACTGTATACAGACATTCCAACTCACACGCATTTGGCGTGTGACACACGCATCTCCAGCCCTTCACACGCTCACACACTATGTGCACTTTATCACGCGCAATCCACAAACAATCTCCGAAAAAACCGTGTGTGCAACCATGGAGCGAAATCTATTTAAACCTAGGTCTAAAATCAGGTTAGCGGCATAATTAAAATATTTTTGGTTTCGTCTAGTATCCACTGTTTAACCGATATTGTGCCCCTACGCATACGCTAGCTAGAGCAGGGCCGGATTGAGACATGTGGAGGCCCGTGGGCAACCTTCAGTGATGGAGGCCCCCCCCTCTCCAGTGATCGCTGTCCTGGGGGAGGTGTGTAAGGGGAGGGGTATTGGATTTTTTCCAATAACTAAGGGTTCTCAGGGGCGGATGCAGGATTTGTGACAGGGGGGGGGTCTGACTGGTCCAGCCGCGCCTGAACGTAAGACTATCTAAGCGGAGCGCCACCATCGGTTGGCGCGGAGCGTAC
>JAIPMN010001885.1:0-14299 GCA_020650975.1 Apostichopus californicus | reverse complement strand
AATTTAAAAACTCACCCATTCATCATCCTCAACCCCCTCCATCTCTTCCTGGGGGAGGGGAGTCTCATTTAAGGTAAGAACGTTTGTCATGGCACTCAATAGCTGCAAAGAATAGGAAGAAACTTTGTTTACATCAGTCTCACAATTAGTCTCCTTAGTGCATAATATAAGACTGTCATCACACATGGGTTATTACAGCTGCATCACATACTCCCTATTAACTGCATCACAAGTATTCTTGTAAGTGCATAATATATGACTGTCATCACACATGTTATATATCAGCTGCATCACTTATATTACAGATGCATCACAATTACTCTCCTAAGTGCATAATCTATGACTCTCATCACACATGGGTTATTACAGCTGCATCACATACTCCCTATTACCAGCATCACAATCAGTCTTCTTATACATAATATAAGACTGTCATCACACATGTTATATATCAGCTGCATCACTTATATTACAGATGCATCACATTACTCTCCTAAGTGCATAAATTATGACTGTCATCACACATGGGTTATTACAGCTGCATCACTTACTCCCTATTACCTGCATCACAATCAGTCTTCTAATACATAATATAAGACTGTCATCACACATGTTATATATCAGCTGCATCACTTATATTACAGATGCATCACATTACTCTCCTAAGTGCATAATATATGACTGCCATCACATATGTTATATAACAGCTGCATCACTTACTCCCTATTACCTGCATGACAATTACCCTTCTTAGTGCATAATATAGGACTGTCATCACACATGTTATATATCAGCTGCATCACTAATATAACAGATGCATCACATTACTCTCCTTAGTGCATAATCTATGACTGTCATCACACATTGGATATTACAGCTGCATCACATACTCCATATTAACTGCATCACAATCAGTCTTCTAATACATAATATAAGAGTGTCATCACACATGTTATATATCAGCTGCATCACTTATATTACAGATGCATCACATTACTCTCCTAAGTGCATAATATATGACTGTCATCACATAATGGGTTATTACAGATGCATCACTTACTCCCTATTACCTGCATCACAATCAGTCTTCTAATACATAAAATAAGACTGTCATCACACATGTTATATATCAGCTGCATCACTTATAGTACAGATGCATCACATTACTCTCCTAAGTGCATAATATATGACTGTCATCACACATGGGTTATTACAGCTGCATCACTTACTCCCTACATCACAATTACCCTTCTAATACATAATATAAGACTGTCATCACATATGTTATACTACAGCTGCATCACACATCTCCTTTAACAAAGCACCACCAACCTCTTCTTTCTTCTCTTGGTCAGACTTCATCTCGAGTAATTCTTGACTAGAATACTTCGGAGGAGGGGCATTCACCTTAGGAACTTCACTCACTGACAAACAAGAAGAAGAAACCGAAAAAAGAAGTAAAAAAAAAAAAACTTAAAGAAGTCGTTTAAAGCATAAAACTTGAATCTTTACAAGGTCAAATAATAATAAGATTAAATAATAATGATAATATGTAGATAAAGAACCTGCGGTATGCCTTTCAGCAATGAATTAGCAGAGATGGCCTTTAAGAAAGATGAGTTAACTTGTCACAAACCAGTACCAAAAGGTCTCTTTTGCAATATTCAAAATTATTAAACAAATTTTACTAAAAAATGACGCACAGGGAAGACCAAACATGAGTTCAGTCTATCGTTTCATTTTCAAAACTGTATGCATAAATTAGTTAAACATAATCAATCAAAGTCAATTAATTTTTCATAAAAATATCTAAAATGATAATTATATGAAAATACTATCATTCACTGAAACATTTTTCATCTACTGTTTAATACACATATGTATGTCACTTTCAAATTTTAAGCCCATGTTTACAATAACGCATAATCCACTAATTTCATGAAAGTTGCCGATAATTGTTGATAACGTAACTTACAAGGTTTCATTCCTTCTGGTCCAAGGTAGACTCTTCTTTGTTCTTGACCATTCTCTCCATTAAACCAATCAGAGCCTTCCAATGACCATTCCCATGATGCTCTGGTGTCTGGGAAGATATCGTCTTGGAAGTATTCTTTCTGTAAAATGGAGGAGATTCGTTCACATCAATATTATCCATCTTTACCACCTTCCATCCATCTCCCTATGACCCCCCCCCCCCACCCCCTTGCCTGTACCCATATGTAGCAGTCAAGGATGTTGCAAGTCATTTATCTCAAACTAGTGTGAAGGCCACTATTCAGTCATAATCTTGTCATCCCTATCTTCTACTGCTCACTTCCATGGCTTACCCTCCATCTTCCCTCCTCCTCAACTTCCAATCAAGTCCAACCCCTCCCCCCCTTCCTTCCTTCCCTACTACTGTACAGACTAACTATGAAAGATTTGTCCGCTGATATGGGACAACTGAACTTTGACCTTTTCTGAAATCTTGAAATAGAGAAAAGTCATCAGTTAGTAACATCAACCTTCATTTCATCTGTTCTCTTTCATATTTCCTACACTCACCCTTCCCTGTTCCACACTTCACCTTTGCATACCTCTCCCTCCAATATAGATGAAGATTACCCTTCTCAAATTTGTCTTCCAGAATCCACAAGAATAACTTCCAACTTACTTTGACCCTTGGCACTGTGAAGGTCACAGGTTCCATTGTTGTCATAGTCAGCCGCATAGCACGCATGACCTCCACATCCTTAACTGCACAAATAGTTTTTGGAAGGAAAGAGAATGCCTGTTGACCAGAAAGAGAAAGAAAACACCATTGTAAGACATGAAATCCTTTGGTTAAGTAGATATATCAATGGCAAGTGAAACAAAAGGTCTAGGATATACAATTTGGGACCGTTACTTTTGCATTGAATAAGTGTTGTCAGGTGAGAAATAAAACATTACAATGGTTTCATAAATTTTCTTGTGAGAGCTGTGATATAATGGACTATAACAGCAATGACAGTCTTATCACTTGAAAAAATTTGAAAAAAAATTGCTTTGCAATCAAGTTTAAAATGAATAAACAGTTTGTAACAATTTGCCTTGATCACTTCGTTTAAATTATGATACTTCTAAGCTTTCCTTTCCAAGAGTGTGATAAGTAGTGATGACAACCTTCCTCCCAAATCTTACATGCAAATTAGGTTCACCTGTGAAAGAGCTATCAGTCATGTGACTAATGCCTGTACGAATGCTACGACATGACTCCTTTGTGTAGAATTCTTTGCTTGAAGGGAAAAAGTCAATATTAAACCACAGCAAGTTACTTCAAGCAGTTTGTTACCATGGAGATAACCAACCTGGTGAATTGAAGTGGATGAGAAACCGGATAGATCTGAAAGGTACGGCGGTTCTGCGAGAACTTCAAACAAATCAGCTGTAGAATCCCCCTAAATGAAAATAAATAGCAGAAACACTCTGAATGAATAGCATCAGAGACGTATCAGTGGCTACTAGAATACTACTGAAATAGGAAATAGCAGAGAAAATCTATAAGGTATCTGGCAATTTCAGCTTTGTACTATCGAAATAATATTGGTATACAGTAAAATCATTCCTGAAATAACAGATAATCTACTGTGAAGGACTGTTCAATTTTAGAATGTAGTGATTTGAGAGATAACTAAATTTACGTTGATTAATAACATGGAGAAAATTGATGTAAATTTACGTGATAGTGCCCTGTAAATGAGTTTTGTAATGAAACCGGTTTGATTGTCTTAGCGGACGAACCTTTCCTGAGAGAAACAAGATGTTTGTGTCCTCATCATAATGTGGAATAAGGAATGACGGCGAAGTCTTCAGTTGGACAGAATGAACAGGTCTGCTGAGATCCGATGCTTTAAGGAGAATAACCGACCTAATGCTTTGACTGAAAGAGAGTTTAGAGAGGAAAAACATAGTTGATTTTGTGTGGTAACTAATAAATGTTTGGAATTAATCTGAAATGTCAAAATCCTTTCATAAATATGTTAAGTAAAACTCTTTGTAAATAATCTTAAACGAAGATATGTAAAGAGAAAGGGAGTCATCAAATTGGAAAATATTTCTATTAAAGCAAAACTGAGCAACAAAGTAGATAAGTAACATAACTGTCCGCATACATGATATAAATAAGAAGGTATAGTATGCTATGTATATAGCTATACTCTGTTTGCAGCTAGGCTATAAATCCTGTTTAAGGTTACTGCATTGAAGTATTGTTAAGAATGAGAGAAACACATTGCGGAATTCCTTATGCAGCTTCAATATATAAGATATATAGCATATAGAAGAATAAAATAATGGATGCATTTGTAATAAGTATTATAGTTATATAGGTACTAGTACTTTGGACAGCTGATTTAAAGATGAATGTATAAAGTGAACCAAACAACAGACACATCATGTGATGCTGACTAGTTCATAGAATGGTAACGGTCACTAGAGTCCAAAACTTTGACAACATTGTGAACACAAGATCCTTGCAAAACTGAGCTAAACGGAATTGCATAGAGAAAAAATGTCAAAAAATTAGTTTTAAGCGGTTAAAAGGCTTTCAATAATTGCAATATTTTAGGTAATTAAGGATGATATAATAAATTCATCATCTTTCATAATGACAATACTCACTTTCTCTGTCCAGATACTATGAGATGAGTTCCATTTAAGACAAATAGAATGCGAGCTCCTTTATTGCCAGAAACAAAATTATGTTCCTACAAAAGAGACACTAAAATAGTCAGTGAAATTTGCAGATGAAAGATAAAAATACAACCATTATCATATTTACGGGGAAAAAAAGCAGAATTTTTTTTTATCCGTTCTGAGTAATCCAACTAAGGAAGTTTCAATTTTTTTTCTACTTCTTGAAGATATGATATGCTTACCTGAACAGGAGAGTTAGATGATCTTGGCTCGTAAAGCCTAATCTTGCCATCCTTACATAAAGTGGCGACAAAATTACCATCTGGACTCCATGCTGCACTGAAAATCTTAAAAAGAAAAGAAAAATGAGATCCTTTTAGCAACTTTTACAAGTCTGCAAACCACTCCAGTGATGAAAGTTACTATTGTGGTTTGTATATGATATTTGTATGTTAGGATAGGGCTGGGTGATTTACTCATCTTTTTCTAAGATTAAACCATATATGTAATTACCATAACAATGCACATTGAGACTAGACTATACAAAGTTTTCATTTGTATGGAGATGTCACCCAGACAGGTGAGATGGCTTGGCTATTATCCGTTTGTTCACTCAGTGTTTAAAGGCATTGAAGAGTTGCCCCATACCGCTTGCGGCCACCTGAAAAAGTTAACTTTCCGTTGCTTGCAAGTGACGTTTTGTTTGTGTCACTACAAAATGCAGACAGTACAGTAATGAAATGTGATACCTTGTTATCTTTAGCTGGACCTGAGATGTCCATCGCTGTATTGTTTGTACACTGTACACATTGTTTGTACACTGTGCTGTGGGTATTGACCGCAGCTGTATGTACTGACTGTACACTAGTGTCTAATTACCGATGGTAGCAAGCTGTGTGTGTGTATTTTCTGGGATCGATGGTGGTGTCTAACACTTCTGTTGCACTTTATTCAAGATAGGTCAGATTTAGGCATTAGACGTTTCTTTTTGCGCGAGTCTTCACACCCGTTAATGTATAATTGTTGTACCTACCTGATCTGTGTGCCCCTCCAGTGTAATTTTATCCTCTCCCGTTGAAATGTTCCAGATCTTCACTGTCAGGTCTTGTGATGCTGACAGTAAAACATCTTTGGCAAGAGGATGAAACTTAATCAAGTATATTCTATCGTTGTGACCTGAAAGATCAAAAATGAAAAAAAATATAATTTATTACTTTTGTTGACAGAAAAAAATGGAAAAGAAAGGAAGTCCCCATTAATGAATGTATATTGGAGATTTATTCATCCATTAAAGGAATTGTCTGGTGGAAGATTTTGATACATTGTCCATGTAGTTACTATTTTTCTCTTTCTAACCATGTAAAAATTGTCCCCATTCGACGTTTGCTTCGTTTAGAAATCTGGTTTTCAAATTCACCAGTTTCTCACCAAAAGTACCGTTTGTTCGAACGCTTCAATATGGTGATTGACGTAGTGCTTGCAAATAGGCAAAACAGGCGACTTGAAGTTAGCACTCCCATTTCCGCAGCAAATAAACTCTCATGTGTAAGCACATGTGATTGCCTAATATATATAACATACATACTCGCGAACGTATATCCTACGATGCCCAGTTGGTGTACTTGTAAAGCGTTGCACATAGTACACTCACACTCAAACCACAGTTCATAAACTGTTCTTCGAAATGAAATAAAATTCACGGATCAAATTTACATTAAAATGGACTTGAAAAGCATTCGGAACACCGAAAGATGAAACTTGGCGGAATCGATGTCAGAGCAGAATGTAGTACCAAGAAGCTTAGGCTTCTAAGCCTACACATGCAAACATTCTTCGCGCTGGAGCTGAATAGCGCGATGTATAAACAATGAAGAGTCTGCTGTTAAAACTTATCTTGTGTTACACAAAGACCACGAAATCACCGATCTACACAATACATGGCGGCGTAATGAGTTTTTAAAAACATATCTAATTTATAAGAAATTTCACCGGAAATTAAGGAAGAAATTAATCTGTATACAAACGCGGTTTTGTGGTGATTACTGTTCGAAGCATGGGTTATGACGCAATCTGCTATAGCATAGCTGACGTCACGTTCTGTACTGTTCAAATCATATTTGAAATGTCTATCCTTAACGATTAAAAAATTGTTTCTCTGTCAAACGCAACATTAGCGTTCTCATACTTTGACAACATGTTTAGAAAATTATTTATCATTTTTTAAGGTAACTTCTTTGGGCCACCAAACAATCCTTTTAATAAAGTTACCCGAACAGTGGTAGCAAAATAACAAAAAACATATCTCCCTTATTAATATACAGACAACAAGGACGAACTCACCCATTAATACCACCTCAATATCAGCAGAGAAGCCTTCATTAGTTTGACCACTTATCTTCCAGATGGTTATCTTACAGTTGAGGCAGCTCACAGCCAGACGATTATCATTGAATGGATCCCATGCAAAGTCACTCGCATCAGATCCATGCTCAATGAATGGCACAGACTCAGGCAGCTTGCATGGTTTATCTAGCTGCAAAGCCAAAAGTCACAATCAAGAGAGAAAACTGAGTATAAGGAAAGAAAACAGAATTAACGACAAACGGTAGAGGGACAGAAAATGGGCAAAGGGAGATGGCTTATTAGTATAGCATTGAGGACAGGCACAAGAAGATAGCTTCTTAGTATAGCATTGAGGGCAGGCACAGATAGATAGCTTATTAGTATAGCATTGAGGACAGGCACAAGGTGATAGCTTATTAGTATAGCATTGAGGACAGGCACAAGAAGATAGCTTATTAGTATAGCATTGAGGACAGGCACAAATAGATAGCTTCTTAGTATAGCATTTAGGACAGGCACGAGGATAAAGCTGATAAGCATAGCATATTTTATACATGAGTTAATCCATACCAAGGTAATTCAATTTTTCTTAGTACAAATAAAAAGTACCAATTACCACTAGCTGTGTCCTTCACTCGTGCCAATTCTCTATTATCACATCCACTATCATATATGTCTTGATGATATAAATAAAAACATTCCAAGTAGCCCACTTACATCAATGATGGCAATGTTACCACCCGCTCCAGACAGAGGGACTGCCGCCCATTTCTTGTTGACATGGAAACCATCACATTCACTCATGGTGCTGATACTGGTCTTCTTGAGGCTGGTGAACTGCAACGACCGATGCATCATGACGATGCTGATGTGACGGAACTTTGACGTGAATCTCTTCAAGATGGGCCCCTTCGGTTTCGACTTGCTCTCCGCTGCACCTCCCGCAGGTTTGACATCACCATTACTGACTTTTGGGGCTGCATCATCAGCCTTGAAACTTGTGCTTTTGGAAGGTGGTGAAGGCTTTTGTGGCAAAGAGGTCTTTGCTGGTTTATCAGGCTATCAGAACATAAGAAAAATAATTATTAATGTAAACAATTTGTTATGACTGAGTACTCAGTGAACTAACATGTCTCCCTCAGGACCCAAGAATGACTTTGACTGTTCATCAAGTAATTGATTACCCTTAGACCACCAAGAAATCCTTCAATATCAGCAGTACATACTTATGTTCAATGCTCTTGTTGTAAATTAGGTTATCTGAAGGATGTCTTCAATCCTGTATAGGAGCATTGCAATGACACACTTCAAGATCAATATATAAATTAATAAAATAATAAAGGAATGCAAATAACATTATGAAAGATTCTAGACAACCAAAATATTCTTACACTCGATATTACCAACTTTGTTTAACAGAAAATTAATAAAGATGTAAAATTACCTTTTGTACTTTGACCTCTTCTGTGTTTTTCTTTTCAGCTTTGTTCTCAGAAGAGGAGGAACCTTTCTGTTTCTTTCCAACAGGCTTGGCCTTTGATGGATTTAAACTCACCCTCGCAACCTGAAATGTCAATCATAGTTTATACATTCAGAGTTAGTTTATGTGGATTAAGACAATTATCTAAAATCAGTCAATGATGACCAAAACTCAGACAACATTCACAAACAATTCCAGTCAACAAATACTGATTTCTGAATAATCACCGATTCAAATCCATTTCAACAAATTACCTTGACAACGGTCGTGTGAATATAAAATTATCAAGCTAAAAGACCAACTATCTTTACCCTTGTAGTTTAAATGGAGGAAGCTACCATGACTTCATGAAAATCTACTAAACACCCAGTTGGGACAATTTTGTCTATACTGTAGTGTCATGTCCTGCTTCAGAGCACTTGTATTGTCAGTACGAGCATTATGAATATCATGTTTCCATCAGATCAAGGTTAGGAACTGTTTGTTCTGTCAATACCAATGCTTTGAAGCATGATATTGGAGTACAGTTTAGTGATGTATTAGCATAAGGAAATTGTCCCACTGGCTGCTACTAAAGGTGGGCTTAATGTATATTCATATTTTACTGACCTCTGCATTGTCGCCCTCAAACCACTCCTCTGAGGTCAACCCTGGTTCATCTCCTCTGAAATCAGGGAATAGTTCCTGTTGGAAATCTCTGTGGGACTATAAAACAAAAAGTTGACATTAATTCCACCATTTAATATGTCTCATATTAGAAAATTATGCAATTATGAAGATTGAAGAAATTTTATATGATACGCCAAGTGTTAAAGGGAACTCACTGATACAACTCCCAGTTGTATGTATGGCTTATGCTGCTAATGGAATTAAAAGAATGAAATGTATCCATTTGATCTGTAAGGGTACATTGTACAATAATCTCTTGTGCCACAAAGGTACATGAAACTGTATTAGAGCTACACTGAATATACTGAATACACTGAATATGACCATGTGAGAGCGTGGTGGCCAATTGACTAAGGCGTCGGACTCATGATCCAAGGATTGCTGGTTCTATTCCTTCCTAGTTCATTACGTTGTGTCCTTGGGAAAGATGCTTTATCTCACTTGCCTCTCTCCACCCAGGGGTTAAATGGGTACCTGTGAGGTAACTTGTCATTGGGCGCAGTATATAACGGCTGCCGACTGGAGGGATTGTCTCTGGGACAGGTTATCATTGACCAGGGGTAATATATCGTCTGTAAAGCGCTTTGAGACCTATCGCTGGTGTAAAGCGCTATATAAAAAAAATATAAAATAAAAATAAAAATATAACCTACACCATACTGTGAAATCAAACTTGATGCATACCGAAACATGACTGTTAAGTTTTCTCTGGGAGATCGAGCAATTTGTAGAAATCACTTCACACACACGCAAACTTATCAGATTTTATGTTCACATACTTTTCTTGGAACTTCATAGGAGATTGGTATGACCCCATCTTGGGTCAGTTGTAACAGACGATTCACCTCACATGACAAGACGTTTAGCGCCCTCTTGTTGACCAATGCAGCGCCCTTTTGTTGCGCCTTGCCCAAATAGGTAGAGCCTGAAAGGGAAAAAAAAATATGAAAATTGGAACACCAATTAACCATATTTTGACAGAGATAGAATTTGTTTTGAACCAACTGCTATCTACTCTAAAAAGGCTGTGAGGGTAATGTAAGAAATTTAGACGGTTTGACAAAAGATTCTCTAACTTTTAAGCATATTCTGACAAATTATTTCTGCAATTAGAGTTTCTATAAAGACAATAGGAAGATACAAGAACAACAAGAAGACATAATGGACAACAGATAATGAAAGAAACTGTTAACCCTTTTGATGAAGGTGAGTTAACTTCATACATTAAAAAACCATACAAGAAGAGATAACCCTGGCATATGAAGTAGCCAATTTATTTACAGAACTGCAAAAAATGGTTTGAAGAGATAATCTTACTATTGTCAAAGAGAAATGAAACGGTTGTGAAAGCAAGAATGTGCTTCATAGTATTCCCAGTCACCGTATATAATACAACCATTTCTATACATTGAATTATTCATCTGTAATATGTCACTAGATCCACACAAAAACAAAATATCACTCACATTCCTTGAGGAAGGGACTGGAATCAATGACATCATAAAATCGTATGGTTGAATCTCCCTGTGAAATAAGAAAAAGAGATAAACTATAATACGAGAGCGTTGTGATCAAGTGGTTAAGGCAATGGACTTGTGATATAAGGATTGCAGGTTCGAGTCCTGGCCAGATCACTGCGTTGTGTCCTTGGGCAAGGCACTTTATTTCCATTGCCTCTCTTCACCCAGGTGTATAAATGGGGACCTGTGAGATGAAACTGTCAGTTGGGTGCTGTTTAGCTGCTGCCATGTGTTTGACAGGTTATCGTTGACTGGTGTAATATTGTTGTTAAGCGCACAGAAATGTATTCGCATATAGTTGTGCTCTATATATGAATATATTATTATTATTGTTAATATATGGTCTGAAGGGTGAAATGTAGAATTTATCATCTTGATGATGTTAATGAGGAAACAAAGACAGACACTTTCACTTCGTTAACTCTCTTGTAGCATCTCGACATTAATAGAAAAATTAATTAAATAGGAAAAATGATAGATTGTTGGGATACAGCTATATTACCTATTAAAGCCAGAATGGCGTAATGAAAATGCAACTCGGTGTTTTGTATCTAAACCGTTATTGAAAATTACTCAGAGCAATTCCTCCTGCCAACTGTGACACACCGTTAATGAGTTAACTCTCACCAATGTCACTATAGAGAAGCTAGCTAGTTCAAATAATGCAAACGTAAAAATAAATTACGGGAAGAATCTACAGATATACTATGGAATACATTCTTTACTAGTTGAGAATATGTTGACTAAAATCATTCCGAACGAAAAAATGAGCAAATTCTGTTTCGTTTGTAAAATTCAAAGTCATAAAATGAGGACTGTCTTGAATAGTGAGTGAGATATATACAAAAGGAAACAAATTAAATCTTTTTCTACCAATACACTGAGATATATGATTGTCAGCTGAAATTAAACAACAAAGTTACGAGACGGTTTTGAAATGAAGTCGGTGAATCAGGAACGTACTTTGCCAGCTATGAAGAGCATCTTTGTGTCAGGATCGTAGAGAGGAATCATAATTCTGAAGAGAGAAGAGAAGCAAAATCAAGTTGTTGTACACCAATACAAATGTATGTCGGCAGGCATGATAATTTAAATTTTACTACTTTCTGAAATTTGCATAATCATGAAGGTTTACATAATACCGGTGTTGTGGCCCGAGTGGACAAAGGCAGTCATATAGTAAGGTGGGTTTTTAATCCAAGAGCAATCTACAGTTTACCCATTTGAAATGACTTTCTATATTGAAAAGATTTCTAAATTTGAGTTAAAGTGTGTAATTGGAAGCCACCCGACGTATAAGTCGTAATTCATAAGCCTTTGCGGGTCTCTCCCACATTGCGGTCACTAACGCATTGTAAAACTTACCGCTGATTATTATATTATTATTATATATATGGTCATCTAAGATTAGTTCATTTGACTGATTGACTGATTGATAGATTAGATATTCAGACAACTTCAGGAAGTTTTGTAGAAATGATCATTTCTTGCTGCTTAAAAATGTAAATCAATCAATCAATCAAAATCAATCAATCAAGTCATTGGAAAGAATAAAAACACAGACTTACCCTGATGAGGAGTCAAAGCTCAGTGAAGTTACTTTCTGTTTAAAGTTCCTCACGTCAAATAAAAATGCTTGTCTCTGTCGTGACTGCAAAATGAGAGCACAAAACAAATTTGATCAGTCCTTACAATTGTCCAGTATTTGGGCAAATAAGCAAAAATAATGCTTCAGTTGTGCAACAACGTTAGGTACATTGCCTATGAAAATGTTATGAAATGCTGAAATCTGTTTAAAAAAAAGAGCAGGTCTTTTAAGAAGAAATCCCCTGCTGACATAAATGCAACAGATTGATTGAAAGTTTGAAACATCAAAGGGAATGGTAAAAACCAAGTATAATGGTGTATACGTATCAAAGACAAACCATTAAAATCCCACAGAAGATAAACCCAAGTATAAAAATAAATTACCTTGGTAGCTCCTGTTGATAGCACATAGTCCTGGTCTCCAAACCAACACACTCTGGAATCTTTCTCATTTTCATGACCTTTCGTTTCCTGAAATTGTAGACAGAAATCATGGACTGTAGCATATGGACAGTAGCATATGGACTGTATCATATGGACTGTAATGTGTCCCCCTCAAAATTGCATTGTAGGCTATAAATGCTAAACCTTTCAACACATTCCAACATTCCATATTTTGATTTATTACTTATCTAATTTCCGTCCTATATTTTTGCTAGAATTTTTCATTTACGAAGTTATCAAATTGTCGAAGTGATGTATCACTGAGTATTTGTACCTTATACACATTTCTGTGCTCATGGACCACCAAAATCTGGCAGCTTAAATGCAGTTATAACACCCCCAACACAACCCCCTTATCCCCCTCCCCCCCCAAAAAAAATCTAAAATATTGTATTACTTTTTGCAGGTAAATTACCAGAAACAATTTTCATTTATTTCACTGAACTATTTATTAAGCCATATTTGTTTGTTCTGCTGATATTTTCAGTTACTGTCGATAGTTTTGTCTATTTTGAAATGCAAGTCTGAGCAAGATGATACAAATTGACTACTGTAGCAGAAAGTTTCATAATGTTTCCAAAAATTATTTGGAAAGAACTTGGGCACATAATGTTTGTAGTGAGCTGCCTCACGAGCCACCCCCCCCCCTCTCTCCCTCCCACAATCACACAGCTTGAGCCTTAAGGCAATATTAAAGTGGTTACAATGAAATATACTTGGTTGAACTGGACTTTAATATTTTGTAAAATACTTGAAAAAATTGTTTGTAAACAGAAATGCTAACAATAAGTGAAGGACATTACAAATTCTTACACTAGAAATGCTGCTCTGTCTTGGATCAACAATGCGAATTGTTTTGTCTTTTCCTGAAGTTACCAGAAGACGGCCATCTTGTTTCCATGACAGGCTCTGAATGGTGTCATTATGTCCATCAATAGCTAAAAATGAATGGAAGGAAAAGAGAATAAAAAATTAGCCAGGGAAGGGTTTTAGTGAACAAGAATAAACACAAAACCACCCAAAAACACTGATCCATCAAAAAGAGCTGGGCTTAAAAAGACAAAATATGGATTAAAAACTATTGAGAAATTCAGCTGAAGAGGGCACAATACCAAATATAAAGACAGTTGTGCTGCCATTACTATTTACAAGTTTATGAAAGGTTACAAAGTGATATTTGTCATGTGTTTCTATATGTACATATTACCTGTTACAAAATGGCAAATCCTTTCTAAAGAACATTGGCAAAAAAAATATTGCAACTGTCATTCAAAAGAAGACAAAACAGGAAACTGAATATGCATATGGGCAAATACACAGTAAACCAACACGAAATGATAACATATAGGTTTTCCACCCCTAAAATTGATATTTCCAATGTTCTGTAATGTTCAATATTACTCATTTGAAGCAAAGAGCTAGAGTAAAAAGTTTCAACTTCCTACTTGAATTTTGAAAAAATGGCCCATTAGAATCCTATAGGAAAATAATGGTTGAACATTGACATACCGCAAGAAAATACAACGGTTGCAAAACATTGACATACATCACATAGATGGCAATTTTTCATAAAGTTTGAAACATACTTAGTCTTTGACCT
>JAIPMN010001884.1:0-18630 GCA_020650975.1 Apostichopus californicus | reverse complement strand
ATGGGGGGGGGGGGGGTTGGGAGAAAGTATATATACAGAACCTTAGATTACTGGAAAGAATTTCTTGTACTGGGGTAGAATGTGATATAATTAAAACAATGGGTGGGGGTTGTGGGGAAAAGGTTAGAAACAAAACATTTACATCTTAGGTATTTCATTTCAACTTCTGCACATGGAAATTACCACATGGAGTTACCTTACTTGTGTAAAACAATTTCTGAGTCATCTTGGAAGCATTTTTATTAACACCCCAATTCTTTTCTTTTTCCATGTAGTATAACTTTGGCATTTTTACCCATAGTGGGTTTTTTCACCCCTTCATATACTTTAGAAACCATTATGATCAATGAAAAACTGTATGGCTGTTAATATGACTTTTGCATTGTTCTCTGAACTGTTTGCAAATTTTGAGTGATAATAAAATTTACTTAATTATGCTGCTCAGAATATTGCTGATAATAAGGGTTCAACCCATTGGGTTACAACACCATAGATGAAAAGTCAGTGACAATGTTCTAATGTAGCTCTAACAGCAGCATTTCCATTTCTACTGATGTCAAGTTTGTTTAACCTGTTGAGTTATCTAACCTTGTTATTTCCCCAAAACTGATGAATACAATTTTTTCTTGTCAACCACAGGAGTTTTGAAACACAAGAAAGATATGAAGGTGCATGACATGACAGGGCCATTGGATTATGATAGGAGGGGTGTATTACCGGATGCAATCCCTCCTCCATTTGGTGCTACTCCAGGAATGTTAGCAGATGGGATTCTGGCCGCTGCTTCATCAGATATCGTCTTGGAAACACCTGCCTCTCAGGTCAGTAAAAAGCAGTCATATAATCTTTTGAGTCCACTTGCACTACAGCAATATGGTAAACTTGTGTGTTTAATTTAGCCGAACTGTAAGTCAATTAATAAAGCATTTGTGACAGAATATGACGATGATGATTAATTTTTGACAGAAGGATGCTCATCAATCAGAGAATGGCCAATCTACCGCCTTTAGCACACAGTCCAAGTCAGCTCCTCAAATAAGAAAAGGGTCTCTCGTATCATATATATTTAATTTACAAATTTTGTTGATGACAAATGAGGGTCAAAATTTATGCTTGGGTGCTCTGTTTGTTTATATGATGCTGAAATAATGCTTTCTTAGAGAGCTCTTAACATTAATTAGTCTGTTGATCAACATCAACAACTACTGTGATATTTGGAGTTGGCATGATCATCAACAAATGTATTTCAAAAGGAACAACATACCTGGTTTATTTGAAAGGTTAATATCTTGACCATTGATAAAATATTACAAAAATGATCTTGCATTGACTTACATCGATTCTGTAGGAGTATGGCAAGTGGTGGTACTTTTGTACTTAACTCATTGCTTACAAGAGCTTAATTGTGGATGTGTAAAGGGTCTAACCATGCAAAGGCTTAATCACACAAAATTATCTGCTTTTTACAAGCAAGTATTACAATAGAATATTAATACATTGAGAAATGTCAATGTACTTTTGGGGCAAGCTTTTTTTGTTTAAGACAATTATTAACACTAACATAGTCCGGACGCTCTTTCAAAGCAGAGAGACCTACTAAATTCAGTCATTGCTTAATTTTTTATGCGTAAAATTGTCTAACCACACAAAATTATCTGCTTCTTGCATTAGTAGTACAATAAAATATGAATACATTAAGAATGTCAAGGTATATTTGGGGAAGAGTTTTCTTCAAGACAATTGTTAACACGTAGCATCGTCTGGAAACTCTTTCAGAGTGGTAAAACCTACTAAAAGTAATTGCTTGAAAGGTCTTAATTGTTGATGTGTAAGGTGTCCAACAGTGCAAGGTCTTATTCACAAATTATCTGCTTTTTACATTAGTATAACACTAGAGTATTGATACATTAAGAATATCAATGTATTTTGGGGGATACTTATCTTTTTAAAACAATTGTCAACAGTAAGCATATTCTGGAAACTCTTTGAAAGCAGAGGAACCTAGAAAAGTCAGCTTCATTGCATATTACATTGTTATGCAAATATACGATAGAATTCATAAGGGATGAATCAGTAGTGAACTTCTTAGTGAAATAGGACTTGATATTATGACTAGTACAATAATGTGTGTATAATCTGAAAGTTTTGAGGACCTGCAAGGTTATTTTTATTTGTTAAAATTGATAAATGTTGCCTACCTTTGGTGGTTTTATCAACAATCCTTGATGCTATCTGATAAAACCCTTCTATCATAAGCAGCTGCTTGCTGGAATCTGAAATCATCATAATCACTGCAGAAGTTGATGAAATATGATGACATGCAGAATTAAGTTTAATAATATTTTCACAGTAATTTAAATTGGGCTTGAAGTAAATAGAGGGATGGTATATTACACCTACCTAGATGTCTGTGACTCTGATATGTATGTCGCAGACATACTGTACCGTACAGACTCGAGTTAAATTGTCTGCACTAATACATACATGTGTAGGAGATTGTATTACATGACACCTACAGGAGATGAATTTGACCTGGTAAGGTGGCAGACAAGAACATTATCTATTTGTAGTTCGTCTTTTGTAGTTTTAATTCTGTACTTCTTTGCAGCAGAATATCAACTATATGGTCTTAATCTGACCTATATATATCCTTGATAATATAATGGGTTTCATGGTTTGTCAACAGTTACTACTGTGTAAGGGGCCGTTGATATGGTATACAAGTTATAGATCTATATAGTTATACTTATTAGGTAGTAATGAATACAAGCAAAATAATTTAGAGATAGAAGAGATTCCTTTGTGCTTATAATGTGTTCATGGTTTATTAAACAATATTGGATAAGATAAAAAAAAAATTAAAAAATTTGTCAGTCTGGGTATTGGTAAGAAATAAACACTGTTAACAAATTGCTTATATCCACTGCAATAAGCCTGTATAGGAATAAAACATGAACATCACTATTAGCTCAGATTGTAAGCTAGGGAGGAAGATGCCAAGAGATGTGTGTGGGATAGGTGAGGTTAAAAGTGGTGGGGAAGAGGCTAGATAAGGATATACTCCTCTAGACACACACAGTATGCTACCTCTAGAGAGGTTGCTGCTACACAGGATCAAAACATTGTGAGGATTATTGGTTAGGTTTTAAACAAACTCTTTGAGTGTAAAAAATATGTTAGTGCTATGGGAATGGATCACTTTATAGTAACTTTTATTCTCATGATGTCTTCATGTAACAACCAGTTTGACATACAATTAGTGCATGCAATGTAACCTCTCCACCTATCCCTCTGGCCTCCTTCCCCTCCCACAGTTTCACCCACACACTTACATCTTCCTCTCCATCTTACAACATCGGTCAATAGTTTTACACGAGGCAGTAGTCATCTCCTTTCAGGTGAAATAATTTTACATTTTAGACAACTGATAAATGATTCTCTCTCAACTAAAAGCAATTAATCATGTTGCACCCACATTTCAATTTTTTTTTTAAATGAAATGTTGTAAGTAAACTTGGCAGATGCTTCAGTACAAGGTTATTTCTGACTTGGATTCTCTTCTTCAGTTTCAGTTACCTTCATTCCAGTATAAATAGCATAAAATACAATTTATAAGAAGGAGAGTATAAAAAGTTATGATACAAAAATTACTATAAAAAGGAAAGCGATTAAAGACATTTAAAAGGTAAATAACACAATCAACAGTTTTGAAAATTCAGTGTTGTCAGGTTCAGTGTGATCCTACTGTAGATCATGCACTATGGATTATTACTTGTAATACAATATGAAAAGTACATTCCTGCAAGTTATGTCTGTTGATTACATTATTTTGCCATTCAGAATGTAATTCCACAACTTTCTCTTTAACATTCATTGCTTTAACATTCACTATCGATTCCTGTTATTTTCAAAGTTCAACTGGAGTTGTACTCTTAAAGTGCCAGCAAGTTAGATTTTATTGCATAGTGAAATTGAATTAGCCAAATGGTCCGTCCAATCTCTTTCTTTTCAGTTTCGCTGTTGATGACTTCAGTTGTAGATTAGACAATTGGATACAACGTGTTACATCCCTCTTTACTTGCCACGTTTTCTCCACCCTTTTTTCACCCTTTTTTTACCCTTTTTCCCCTTTTTCAAGTGCAAATTCCCTTTAAGTAAATTTGGAATTTAAGAGAACACTTGAGGATAATGTATCCTGTCATGATAACCATTTACTGTAACAACAATATATGAAGAGGTATTGAGTTCTGTTGGAACATATGTGGTAGCAGTTGATAACTCAACTATTTGCAGTTGTTTTTTGCAAGACCAGCATCTCATTTCAGAGAAAATTATCGACTTTGGTAAACTTGTGTAACAGGGAATATAAGGGAATATAATAAATGGAAATGAAATAGTTATCCATAATTCAAACCTTTTCTGCTACTTAAATAATCAACAAGAAATAAATAAATCAACAAAATATGTTTTAAAATACTTCATTTGTGTTTTTTCTTTTTCCAATGTGCAGAAAAACAAGTGGAACTGGTTCTACCTTCTGGATAAATTCCTTCCATCTTTAATAGAATCTTATTCAAGGCAAACAAAGGAGGCTTTGATGTCCAAATTGGCAGAAGAAAATGTGACGTGGCTTCAGAATCATCATTTGAATGCAACACGCTTTGTGTTTGGTAAAGTAGTTTTTTGTTGTTAATTTTTTTATTTGTTTTATGTTAATATTTGATCAATTCAGTGAATATTGCCCAGTCAGTAGTCATTCATGTTTTTACTGCTAAATGCAGTATCTGTCTAATCAGTGTAGCATCCTGTCAGTAATATTTCATGTCTTATTGCTACATGCAGTGTTTGATAAATCAATGTAGTGTCATGTCAGTAATACTTCATGTCTAACTGCTAAATGCAGTGTCCGATATGTCAATGTAGTGTCCTGTCAGTAATATTTTATGTCTTACTGCTAACTGCAGTGTCTGGCAAATCAATGTTATATCCTGTCAGTAACATTTCATGTCTTACTGCCAATAGGTAGTGTCTGGATAAATCAATGCAAATCAACCCAATCCTCCAACTTTATATGTCATTTTCTGATTTTGCAATTTTTCTAATTCTTCTTACAGATGGCAGGGGGAAAGATCTGTTCAAAGGGTTTGAGACTTGCCATGTCACAGAGGTATATTGATGTGCTAGGATTTTATTCTATATGATTTATTTTTTGAGTGAGGTTCTTTCTTTGAGTGCTTGCTCTTTTAGTATTACGTTTGTTTTACAAACTCTTCCAGTACACCTTTGGCAAAGATCTCCTAACGGTAGAAAAATAAAGCTCTTTAAATTTTATACATGAACCTAATCAGTGTATTGTATGCAGATAGACTGACATATAGTAAACACAGACTCTATACATGATTTTGAGCTATTAAGCTTTAATTGTACTAACTCTATTAAAAGCAACAATGTTTGTTTTTAAATCTTCCCTACCTGAATGCACCAATTGATATTCCATGCTAACCCTTAATAATAATTTTTTTATTTTTCAGAGCACAATGTTCCTAGTCTCCTCCATGGGTCTCCTCACCCCTCTGGAACCACTCTGGTTGGAATTACCCCTCAGATACTTTAAATCTGTTCTTGTTAATGTCAGCAGAGAATGTCTTCAGCTTCTTGTCAGCCATCTCCATCAGGTTTGTATTCAACTTTGCCTGTTCAAGGAAGAATACCAGTCTTCGAAATAATAGTACTGATACTCATGAAACAGAATTGTCCCCTAAAAAACTATGGTGTGAATGAGATTATTAAGCATGTATGGACACATTTATACAATTTTTCAAATCCTTCCTGGAAACCAGAATCTCTTTGCCAGATTGAAATTGAAGCTTTGCATTGTTTCTGAGCAAAAATCTTCTGAGAATTTGGTATTTCTGGTTTGTGAGATGACAAAGTAGGATTTAGTTTTGTTCCTTTAATTTTTCAAACATGTTCAAACTGTTGAACTGTAACATATTTTCCCTTGGTTGCACAGCAGTGATTATGCAGGGGGGGGGGAGGGGGTGCCTCCACCACCCTCAGTGTTGAAAAAATTGGTCAGATGCTGAGGTACACTCTCGTCCATTGGTGGGTCGTTAACTAGTTGCCTGCATCTTAATTAGTTGAACACTTATTAAACAGAGAAGGCTGGATACACACTTGTCTTCCTCCACAATCATGGCATGGATATGGTTTCACAGAATTCAGAAATTCAGCTACACTGAACAAAATGAAAAGCAAATTGCAAGAAATGTACCAAGTAAGATATTTAATGAAGAATTTACAGTGAATAAGATTATGAATCAGACAGAAAGTTAGTTTACATGTTTGAAAATACAAGCGAGAAACAGCCAAGTCCATCCTGTGTTGTCCAAAATTTCCCTGATTTTCACCTGATAGAAACTGTTGTGACAAAAAAGATTTCAGACAAGAGGACAACAATAAGTTTGGGCCAATCATTTGATTAAAGGTGCAATATCAGCCTTGTCACCAATCTATGTTTTAGAAAGATCAAAATTATGACCTTTGGCAACAAACTTTGAGAAACCTCACTGTACTATATGCTAGTTTGACAATCCTCAACCTCTGAAAATACTTTTGAAGGTACAAGTAAAGATGTCAGCTGCTTTGGTTTGTTTTACTTGAAGTCACTTCATACAAACTGAAAATTAAAATTTCAGAGCACAAAAAAGAAGGTAACTTGGAGGAACTAAACTGTAACCTGATATTAAAGTAATGCCGTCTTTCTTGATTTCATTCCCCCTTTAGAAACTGGAAGAGTTTATAAGGCAGAGTGCATCGTTTGATGTAGCCATCAGTGTGAAGGAGTTGTATGTGCTGTTAGCTTCAGCAGCGTCAGTGGTTCTGTGGTTAAGAGGCTCGGAGTGGCTACGCGCAGACGATGAATCAAGGTAACTTGACAGATCAGACGCTATAGCTCCAACAAATTGCCATTTTTTTTTCATTCAACATCTCGAAAATTAGATGTTGTCCTTTTCTTCCCGTAGGTGTTAGTTTTTTGATAGCATTCAATGTTTGATTTTATACCATTTGCAGAATGGAGTAAAGCAACATGTGTAATGTCCAGAGTTTGATGTAGCAGATTTCTCCAAATAAGGAAATCAAGGGCATCTTTTGATCTTGAGGCATTATTTCATGTCATGATGTAAGAGGCAATTCCATTTTCAAAATTTTCTTCACTTTGGTTGTGCATCAGTAGGAGAAAGCATCACCCAAAATGGCATATTTTGTTACAAAGATGCCACTTTTGGTCTGGTGCCATTTTATGAGTGTAACAGACAAACAGCAGAGTGAATTGCATCAGGAGAATTAGCCTTGATTTGTTGTTACTACATTCCATTTTGATCACCTAAAATAGAAAGTCACAAATTCTCACAGAAATGTGTGTGCATGAAGCATATACCTGCAAACTTCAAAACTTCATTGCAAACTTCAGAGTTCATTGAATACCAATTGCAGACAAGCATTTAGCTGATTTCAATGTTAAGACATGTTACTGAGATGTTGTTTTTTAATGTATTTTCAGTGTTTAACAGAGGTTAGAAGCGTGACAATATAAAATGGAAGTATGCAACTTGTTCCTAGTTTGTAATTATCACCAAGTCTATGCAGAAAAGCTATCAGTACTGTTTTGCGTAGTCATTGAAATGTGACGAAACTGATTGCCACTTTTATGATTTAATCTATTTCCTTCTCTAAATTACAGACAACATTTTGCTGCCATGGAAACCCAGTTTGAAGAGTTACAGTCTGCGTTATCACAGCAAATTAAAGATTCCCACAATCATTCAATTCAGTTTGTGGTTTTACAAGATTCAGAAAGCCACCACTGGCAGGATCCAAAGGCGTTCTTTGAGGTACATTTTATTCAATTAACGACCCCCATTTATATCAACCGATGTGCCCCCTTCCCTTACCTACTGCCCGTCTCCCACCTCTGCCCATAATTATAGCAGGTAAAGTTGGCTATTAATTCTCTACCCAAGGATGTTTCTGACATTATTACACCGGTCCTTGTTTTTGTTGTTGTTTTTTTTCATAAAACAAGACAGAAGATTCTTTTGATTTTGTTAAGTAAATGCTGGTATTAACTAGAATGTACTCACTGGAAGTGTATGTTATAGAAACCAATTCTGGGTAGTAAGTGCTAGGCAGACACATAGTGAGTCCATTCTCCTACTTATATTCTAACATAGTGAGTCCTTACTCATAGTTATATTATAACATAGTGAGTCCATACTCATACTTATATTCTAAGATAGTGAGTCCATACTCAGTACTTACATTCTAACATAGTGGGTCCATACTCATGCTTATATTCTAACATAGTGAGTCCTTACTCATACTTATATTCTAACATAGTGAGTCCATACTCATACTTATATTCTAAGGTAGTGAGTCCATACTCAGTACTTACATTCTAACATAGTGAGTCCATACTAATACTTATATTCTAACATAGTGAGTCCATACTCATGCTTATATTCTAACATAGTGAGTCCTTACTCATACTTATATTCTAACATAGTGAGTCCATACTCATACTTATATTCTAACATAGTGAGTCCATACCCATACTTTTCCTTATGCACGGGTAATTGCCCGTACTCTGATGAGCATTTTGAAACCCTAGCATTAGATAGTAGGGCAATATTAAGTATTTGTACTTGCATATAGAGCCTTGCGCATGTACTCAAAGGAAAACTCTTCTTGTACTGGCATTCATGTTTAGCACTAGGTATGGTCAAATCGTTGCCATACAAAACAAAACTCTGAAAGCTGAATTACGCCAAATTATTTCCTTTGGGATCATTCTTTCCTATCATCGTAAGGAGATATTAGATATAATACTTGATCAGTCAGAGCACTGTGAGATGAGGTCTTCTCACTCTTTGCTTCTCTGCCAGGATGAAAGATGTTCCTTTTCAGTCCAGATGTGGAATCTTCATGTTGAGAAGCTGAGACGTGAACTGTGGGCGTGGTGTCCCCCAATCCAAGCCAAGGATATCTTCGGATGTGTCCTAGGACAGTCGGTCCAGTTTCTCTCTTCAAGATACAGCAGAGCTAAACCTTCTTACAAAAGAACCAAACAATTCAGGTGCAGTTATTTATTTATTTATTAATTAATTAAATTTTGTCATTGAAAGTTTCATTTTTCAAGGTACTTAAATATTTAATTTCATGTGGGTTATGAGATAACTGATAGCAAGAAAAAGTACAAATTTTGAAGCTAGAAAAAGAATAATTTTGATATTTGTTGATATTTTCTTGATTTGATTTTCAGATGTGACATTCTTCTCATCCTCTCGTCTACCCTGGAGCACCTCTTTGCTGCTGCTGATACCATCGAGAAGGTCCTACCAATGTTTCCATCTATTCAGACGCACCCCATGAGTCAAGTACACTGTCCATGTACTAATCTGTTGTCTCCCCTAGCGGTGGTGACTTCACCACTCCCTGAACTCTATAAGATCTTCAAGAAGGGATACGGCCAGAGGCAGAGATTCAGAGAAGAGAAACACCCGGACCCTTCATGGATGGGTTGGATCTGGCCAGAACTCTTTGAGAGATTTCAAAGGTATTTTCTCTAAGTTTCCTTGATCTTATATTGTTTTACAATTAACATTGTAGTTACATAATATTCCAGCATCTTAGACGAGTGTAAGTGAGTCAATCTTCAAATTTAATAATTTACTTTTGCAATTAGTGAAATACTTGAAGCTTATGACTGTATGTCATTCATGCTAGCCTCACCCAGGAGACAAGGCTTCTCACAAAATGAACTTGATTTACATTTGAGTATAAATACGGGTATCGTTCTTTTCAAGTGTGATGACTTTTTTTTAGATCCAAATATTATCGTATTAGCCTAGTCATCGGAAAACATCAAGTACTACTCCTTCCACTTTCAGTCCGCCGAAAAATAACAGTGGTCTCGCCAAACCAAATGTGTCGGTGAAAGTGGTTCATTGGGCTTGAAAGACCGGTCTGCCAAAGTTCAAGTGTTCAAAGTTTGACTGTTGGGTGGTCCACACATTTTTGGGGTAAGAAGTGGGCCCCTGGGGCCAGGTTGAGTAAGGTTGAGTAACTCTAAAGAAGAGGATAAGATTGTCACATCAGTCAACACAGTGCATTAGAAGAAACTTTGTAGATGATAGGTTTATCTTCGACTTAACGTTAATTTTCTTGCCTTATCATAGTTTGTCCGAGATGCCCGATTCTTCCGCTGTTTTTCTGATTGTGAAGCTCTTAAATGCACAGCAATGTTACAACTACCCATTACTGCTGCAGGTTAGTATCTTCTTATCTAATTGATGATTGTATAAACAACTTCTATCTTTGCTTACCTGATTTTATTCTGCTAGTAGCTCAGGGAGTCCAGAAAGGTGAAAAGATTAGTTACAATGAAACAGATTTCTGTTGCGTTTTATAGTTTGCAGCCTGAAAGTTATCTTGCATATGCTAGCTTTGTAATCAGTAGCAAAGTACTAGTAGTATAGTACAGGCTGTCAATAAGCATCGTATCTCGTAAATCATCGTTAATCTGGCCTGTGAAAGATATTAATCTTGTCCATGTATTAAAGAAAAAATGGTCCACATTCTTGCATTGTTGCATTTTCCAGTTTACAGCATGTAAGCTATCTCGCCTGCTCCAGCTTTGTAATCAGTAGCAAAGTACTAGTAGTATTGTACATGCTCTCAATAAGCATCCTTTGTGCAAATCTGCCCTGTGAAAGATATTAACCTGGAAAATGTCCATGGCAAAAAAATGCATAGCCACCCCCCCCACCCCCTCCCCTGGCAATTAATATTTCTGCTTTTGTTATAACTTCTATAAATATTTAATTACTATAATAGTCATCTCATTTTACCTTCCAGGCATTACTGATGAGAAATAGCCTTCTGTCATGCTTACTTGCGAGGGAAGTCGGTAAGTATTCAACTGTGCATTCATTAGCCATACTGTAACACTGGTCTGTAAGTATGTTACTGTGCACTCATTAGCATACTGTAGCACTGGTCTGTGAGTATCATACTGTGCACTCATTAGCCATACTGTAGCACTGGTCTGTGAGTATCCTAGAGTGTGTTCATTAGCCATACTGTAACACTGGTCTGTAAGTATGTTACTGTGCACTCATTAGCCATACTGTAGCACTTGTCTGTGAGTATCCTAGTGTGCGTTCATTAATCAAACTTAGCAGCAATGAGTACACAGTTTTGGCCTCCATGTTGGTAATAATGATTTATTCTACTACATTTTACTCTGAGAAATCAAACATTCCTGTAATAGTAATCATACTTGCGGCTTTGTGTCTGCCCATTGGACATTGGGCTGGTCCTCCCACTCCATCTCCTTACAGGTCTGCAATGGACTGCGTTTGTCTTTCTCTGTCACGGCTTGAAAGTTACGAACATGCTTTGATAATATGACCAGAAAACAACTTGTGTATCAATTAACAGTTTCTTTGTTTTGTTTTTAATAGTGAAAAGCAAATGGTGCCCCAATTGCAAAGTAAATGATGAAATAACCCCAGAAGAACTTAGACTTTTCAAACTATCTTTTATTTCTGTTCTGTCACAATGGTTTTACGTTTTTGATGAAATATGATCAATACCACTAATTTGATACTTTTCTGCTTATTGCTCAGGTAATACAAAAGATGCAGTTGTGAAGTATGAGTATGACAACAATCAAGCCAAGTTTGAAGAATTTTCAGATTACCAACAGAATCTTATCGTCAATTTGGGGAAGCTTCTTTCAGTTTGCTCGGACTTTCCAAAATCTCTGAGCAGCTTCCTGCTGGCCTTGGTAGAAAGGTAAGATCCTCTTTTGCCTCATGTTTTAAATTTTATTCCTGTATGGACTTATTTTATTCCTTGAGTTAATACCAAGGATAGGGAGTGGGGGGGGGGGGGCAGTGGTGGTTTGAAAATGTCAAGTCTTGTGATAAGATAGAAGGTAATAGTTTGCATTCTAGAAAAGATAACCGAAGTGATGAAAGAGGGTTCATTTTTTCTTCAAACTTATTTGTGTTCTTTTCAAGTCTCCATTTTTGGGTTCATAAATTTATTACATTTGCTAAACCTTTGCACCAGTGAACCTTTATTTAGCATAATTAGCAATCAAGTAAGTGAAATTAATCAAAGTTTCAAAACTACAAGAAACTTGATCACAGTACCAAAAAACTAAAACGATTTTCAAATTGTCAAACCAGATGTGTTGATGTACACTCCTGAAGTATTGAGAAAACATTTAAGCATTAGTATAGGCTACCAGTCTGTTTATTTAATATCAGCAGCATCCCAAGTAGAGGGTTTCTTTTTTCTGGGAGGGGGGGTAGAGTCTCAGAATTGACAAATGCCAATGATCCTTCTGACCAATCCTTTGATATTCATTAGTATATTTGCTGGTTCATTTTAACTGTGTCAGACATACTTTGAGTTTGGATTATTCCATTTTCCAATTTTTTCATAACTTCCAAAGGACATTCTTTGCCCTTGCATGATTGTTTTGAGGGTTTAATTGTATGACATATTTGATTTGCTCTATTTTCTATATTTTTTTAATATTGTTTCTAATGTAGGGAGTACAACTATTCTGGTGGTAAAGTACAGGAGCCATTACATTTGAATGATGCTCCTCTGTGGATGAAATGCATTCTGGGACTGTTACAACCATCATTTGTGAGGTGAGAACCTTAATCCTCAATGTGTGCAATGTGCGAGAAACATTTGGAGGATTGAGTAAAGTTAATATGAACGAGCAAAACAGACAAATAGATGGACAAACAGACAGACAGGTGAAGGGACAGAGGAATGGAGTATAAAATTGATAAATGTTCATACATGTAACCATTTGTTATCTGCACTCAAAGGATAGTAATACAGAAGGTGCAGATATTCATCCCAACCCTTTCAGATGTGGACCTTTGACACTCTACTTTGTAAGAGTATGATACCAGTGAATTAAGTGTCAACTCAATATACTGAGAGTACTAAATCAATGTTGGTCACAAAGCACCCCCACCCACCCATCCCATCCCCCTTCAACCAGGTGACACTTACACCCCTGCTTGCCATTAATAAATGCCATAAATATCACTATTATGTTAGTTGTATTTATTCATTTGTATCAAATATCGATTCAGGGTCTATAGACGTTTATAAATGTTGGTCACATTGACTCTTATAACTACCCCCCCCCCCACCACCACACCCATTCCACCCTCCTTCAACCAAGTCACACTTAAGCAACTGCTCAAAAGCTGTAGGTTTCCTTTAATAAATGCCATGAATATCACTATAATTTTAATTGTATTTATACATTTGTGTCAAATGTCCACGCAGCGTCTATTGAAGAATCAGTCGTTGATGATTTGTGTTTGACATATTGGTTTTAGATGTCTGGAAGAAGCTGCCAGTCAACTGCAGTTAGATGGAGCACCTTCGAATAATCCACCGGGATTTCTGGAGAATCTGAGACAGTTACCCTGCGGCTGCAGAATCAGAAGCAAAGGACAAATGCTAATGAAGAAAGGTAAACAACTTGACAATCAAGATCAAAATCAAGATCAAAAAATGATAATAATAATAATAATATCCCTAGAAATGTAAGCAGCTTTTTTTCTGCATTTGACAAGTTTAGCAGGCCCTACCGAGTAGTACACAACATAAGATTATAGTTCAATGTTAAATCTACCACATTTCTTTTAGATTTATTCACCAATTGACCCGGTGTTGAACCAGTTATCAATCAGGTTTAGTAAATTCCCAACATTTCATCACCCAGACTTAGTATATCTTTTACAATCACATGCAAAAGGCAAATTGGGAAACTTGAAAATTTGCGTAAAAATAAACTGATGTACAGCGATTGTTTTAATTATGATTACTTTTTAACTAGAATTGAAAATTAGGTCAAACTCAACTCAAAAAATTGCTATTATAGCAGAAAATTTAGCATATGTGGTAATTTGAATGAAATGCTGCGACTCTGACAATCTGTACACACCATTCAGGAAAACAAATGCCCCTGCCCCCCCCCCTCCCCGGCCACATGGTCATAGTATGCTACTGTTCCAGTCTACAGTGTAACTCTTAAAAGTTAATACTGCTGCTGTTGTTGTTGTCATAACTGTTTTCCATTGTGAGCTGTTGGACTAAGTCAGTGGTTCTCAAAGTGGTCCCCGCCACCCCCTGGGGGGCGTTGGGAAGTCTCAGGGGGCGCTATAGGGTACACAGGGAGTAGGCGGGCGTTAGCACTGATTTGGGGGTCCCTGGCAATTACAACACATCACTGCAGCGATCTTGCCTTGACATAACTTGGAGAGGCTATCTGCGTCTCTTCCTCACTAAGATGGAACCAGACATTCATAATCTCGCAGCGTTACACCAAGCTTACACTTCACACTGACTGAACTACATTTGGGCTCTCAATACCAGTTTCACAGTATGCCTGCCTTCTGCAGGTTTTTGTTATTCTTGCAAACAGAAAAAGTTAACTGAGAAAAAAATAAATATTGTTGAGAGAAATTCATCATCTTGTAGGGAATGTAGGCTATTTTTAATTGCTATATGCATATCTTTGGACAATCTGATTGCTCGCTTGAGCGGCCAACTATGAACTTTAGGTCGAGGGGAGGGGGTAGGGGGCATTGGGACAGTTCAAGATGGTCGAAGGGGGCGGTCGTCTAAAAAAGTTTGAGAACCACTGGACTAAGTGAAATCATTTCCAGATTTGTTTTCACCTCGACAGAGTTGTGGACCGGGAAAGTTTTAAAAGGAAAGTCTTTGTACATGAATATTTGATAGAATGGAACATACTGTTGAAATTAAAAACTATTTACAAAAGTCTTGAAGCAGTGCAGACAGACTTCTGTGTTGAACATCTCTGTAGAAAGTTGTCATTCAAGTTATAATGTGATTTTTCTTAGTTTACTTCTGCTGTTATCATGTCTTGTTTAACTTATCAAAAGTTGATTTACGGATCAAAGAAGATCCATTTTTGTATTTTTTTTCCATCTCTTTTCTTGTTCAGATGAGGAGGAAGGTCTTCTGGATTCCTGTAGAGCATTTCTTTCTAGTTTGTTGTCAGAAATCTCATCGTTCCCGTTGTCGCTGTGCATGTTCTTTCAGAGATTAGAGAAACTGTTGCCAGCTCAAAACACCAACCTACCTCTCAAATCTGTCGGGTTGAAGGCAAGTTTAATGAAATTGTCCCTGTTTACTTGTTGTTAATGTCACGATTAAAAAAAAATTGAATAATGATGTAAGATAAGTTAAGCTTAAATGTCAATACATTTGTAATACATCAGTACCAGATTTGTTGGAAAGGTATAGTGACCTTACCTTCAGTAAAATTAATTTGAAAAAAAAGGAAGCAACAAATTTGCATGATTCTATCAGTTTTTTTTGTTGTTTCTCAAATGGTCTTTTGTGTAAACTGAACATTGGTTGAGTACGAAACATTTCCTGTGTCCCATGTTTTTCCAATAGGAACTATTTGTCCAACAAGAAACCAAAAATTCACACAAAAAAAGAAGCAAATGATAAGAAAATAAACCAAGTTTGCACATGCTTCTGTTGAGTTGTTGATGTGTTCCAGCTTCAAACTCATCCTGATGTATCTAGGATATTCTTCAATAATAAATGTTTTACTTTACTTAGATTATGTTCCTATTTTCCTGTTGATAAATGATATTATGAATCTTAATATTACAATCATAGCCACTAGGCCCACCTTTTTCTTCTGTTGTGTTTAGACTTTACTTGCATTTTGTTCTTCAACAGATTATCGTTCAGATTCTGTTAATGTTTCTAAACGATGAGTTGGAGGTTCGAGTTCATCTGAAGGGTGATTTGCATGACAAACCTCTAAAACAAGTTTGCCAGATCGGTCGCTTGGCATGCATTGCTATCCTTGGACGTAACTTAGGTATGAGTAATGTTCACATATATGCAGATATAGTCATATTTCTAAAGCTGAGAGGGTAAAGCCAACAGCCCACGGCTTTAAAAACTTTAAATCGATTTGTTGCGATTCGTTGGAACTAAAATTACTCTACCAAAGTTCATTCCTCACTAGTTTTCTCTCAAGTATTATTAGACTTGTAACTCTGGATGAGTACTGTTCAAGTATTCGTTTTGCCAAAAAAGGTGCAGTTTGGCTGGAAAATTGATAATTACATTGTCTTGATGAAAATGATGATTTCATTCCAGACTTTTCTCTTCAAATTTGCCTTGGTCAATAGGGACCTTTTAAGGCTACAGTGTTCTTGGCGTATGTTTCAGCATATATTGTGTTTGGAAAGTGACAGAAATTCCTGATGTATCATTGGTTTTCACAACAGATATATTTATGTTAAGTTTTCTGATTATTGTGGCATGAGGAGTTTATTTTACCTCAAAGGCATTTCCGTGCACAATGCAGGTCAAGGCCCTTTACTGATAGTGCATGACTTTTATGAATCTAAGTTCTACGTTCGTCTAATCACGTGGCAAATTTCCTTTCAATCAATATAAAAAAATTTACAAGTTGGAAATAAGACACAAGCTGGACATTGTTGATTCATGCTTTTCCAAGATAAATCATTCACATGAGCAATCTTTACTTGACCCCATCATTCAGTGCCTACTTCTCTCCCCTGCTTCACAGATAATGTGGATGTCCCGATGGACCTTCTTCAAGAATTTGGTCGACAGCATGGAGAGTGGCTGACGGACACCATTCATTCAATGACCGAACATTTTCAGAGAAAGTGAGAATAATTCTTTATGCAGTCTACATTAAGATTATGAATATGGAATTCCAAAGTTACATCATGTTCATTTCTTGCAATTGTTATTATTTGGTAAGCGCTACGAGAATTATTTCATAGTTTGTTTGGCGCTATATAAAAATGATGTATTATTATTATTATTATTATGTTATGTGACATCTTTGTCAGTTTGGTAGAAAACGTTGTAATCCAAAACTCACAAGAAAGGCAAGAGAGACTATATCCAACCTGTCAGCTGTTCTTTAACCTTTTTCAGTGCTGTATAGTAACCTACAACTAAATTAAGAAGCACAGCTTGGGCGAGACTTTTTTCCAAATTTTTGGTACTTTCGCAAAGATCGAAAAACCTTTACACAATGGTGGACACAATGACTGCCTTGAACTTTTGGTTTAAAACTGTGAACCTCTGTGATTTGAAGTTTTATTACAAATTTATCTTACGGTTTTACAATTCCGATTTATAAAAATTTCCAATCTTCAGAGAGCTATCTCACCAGCAGGACATCTGTTTAGAAGATGCGGCTCTTGCCTTCCAGGAGCAATATTTCTTGATGCTTTATCAAAGTGTTTCATCGTACCCAGATGGTAAGTTTGATGTATCGTAAGTAAATTTGATTTTTAGTCTAACTTTGCGTAATTTGTTCTTACATTAGGTTCTCTGCTATTTTCATGTGTAAACTGTATTGATGAACTTGATATATATTTCTCTTTGTTTATGGTTACCATTGTGTAACTCCATGAAGAATATTAAGTGGCTTGAATATCTTTCAATTCTGTTAGATTGTGAATCATAATTTTCCTATTCTTTGCAGTTAAGGGTGGTCTCGGAACGATTTACAGAGCAGTGACCAATAACGTTGTGAGTATATTTGTATGTAAATTTTACCATAAACATGTATGTTTGATCGTTGTATGTGAATGTACATATGGCAAGGCAACTGTATTAATGTTACACTAACTACATTCTAATTGGATCTTAAATGCTGTTGGCTAATATGTTTTGTAATGAAACATCCCTGCACAGACAAATGTATGCAACGTACTTAGCCAGTTTTTTCTAGCAGTATCACAAGAGATGTTTAGGACTGAGAAAATCTTTCAACACAAATAAAAACCACTGTAGTCGGATGTCCTACAATAACCTCGTAGTTGATATTCTTTGGTCTAGCTAATTGACACATAAAGCTTTGGAAAACAATACTTTACTGTATCCATGAAGAACAATACATCAGTTCTTGTAAATCAAGACAGTATAGCCAGGAATGTACCGAGTCTAAAGTGATGAGACACAATCACATGTAGCTCAACCACTAATATTACTGTACAAGATGTAAAAAACTCTCTGGGCTCTCTTAGCTGAACAACATCCAACCTGCTCAACACAGACAGTAACCATTGTTTTGATATCCAATTTACCAATGTACATGAAATCTTTGCTCTAACTGAATCCAATCTGTACAAAATATAATTAATATCCCATTCATTGCACATTTGTAAAGCTTTCATTTCGTATATGTGCGCCATGGGAATGTTCATGTTACTGGACTCTGATTTGTCTGGTCATGTGCTATATATCTCTATTCAATGGACCTGAAGAAAACATGATTTAATTATCTTTTCCCTTCCATATTTACAAATTTTTTACTCTGTTTTCATTAAGGAATGGCTTCAGTCCGTCATGGAGATTCCTCCAATGCCTGTTCTCAGAACGGCAAATCCATCGATTCCGTCCTTTAAGTTTGATGGAGAGGACGGTGGGCGGAGCAAGCCCTTCAACCCCGTCAACCAAGTCAATAAGATTGGAGACTCT
>JAIPMN010001883.1:2068-23540 GCA_020650975.1 Apostichopus californicus | reverse complement strand
TTGTGTTCAATTGCATCATTGACAAATATCTATGTACCAGGGTTTCATCTATACATACCAACTCTGATCTGGCTTGCTTACAAAATCATTAACATTTTGACTATCATATGGGCCAAAGCCAAAATTGGTCATCCTCAAATCCCAAAAGTAAAGTTATTTCTGTGGAAGAAATTTATTTTGGGCTCATGGCAGTACTAATTGACACTTAAGAATAAAAAATAAAAAAATCCGAAAAATTTCATTATCAGTGACATAGAGGTCGTTGAAATCTAAAAAGATGCGCACTAGGTGCGAGGGACGGAATTTAGTCTTATTGACCTAGCTGAAAATAAGGATGGGTGAGGTAAATTTGGTTTTCTGTAATTTGATGTTAATCTCTAGTGCAAATTATTCATTGGAAAAGTTTTGAATTTTTTTTTAATAAAAATGAAGAAAAATAGGAAAAAAACGGTTCAAAATTCCGTCCCTCGCATTTTTTGACACAATTTTTTTTTTTTGAGAGAGAGGAAATAGTACAGTATGCATAAAAATCTGCAAAGTATCAACTATCAGTGGCTTGAACATCTGTAGTGATGAAAGAAACTGAACAAAAATATGAATGGTGCATTATGGGTAATCAACATTTTCGCGAGGGACGGAATTCAGTGCGAGGGACGGAATTCTGTTACAGTTTGGTGCTACACATCTGTAGTCCTAATCTGTTGCTAATAGAAATAGTTGGCAGAACATAAGCGTAAATTTCAACGACACAACTATAGCAGAATTCGACAGCATGCTGAACTTGCAAAGTTGAAGAAGGCACTTCCAGGAACAAACAGTGCTATCATCCAAGTGGACTTCAGCAAGAACTATGCTAACAACTAAAAGAATGAAATACAGTCGGCATACTTTGGCCACAAGAATTTCACATTGTACACTGTTTGTGCATGGTACGCTGAAGGTGAGGAAGTGAAGGGCAAAACCTTCTGTGTCATCAGTGATTACATGTCACATGACACGTTCTTAGCCAAGCACTTCAATAAAGCTATCATTGAAAAGGTCCAACAATTTGTCCAAATCTGGATGAGAGGTTCAATTTTGGTCCGATGGCTGTGCTAGTCAATTTAAATCAAAATATTGCTTTTACTTCCTTGCCACCCAGTACCCATGTGACATTCCAATAACATGGAGTTATTTCGAATCTCACCATGGGAAGGGTCCAGTAGATGGGGTGGGGATAGAGATAAAATCAAGTGTGTACAGTGATGTCAAAGCAGGTAAAACTGTCATCACTAGTGCCAAGCAGTTTGCAAAATATGCCAACATAGAGTGAATGCAACAGATACATTCTATGTAGCTGCATATGGCATAACCGTGCCTTCTATGCCAGACAAGGTACCTGAAGTACCAGGTACACACAAGGTCCATTTTATTGACCATACATGCAGTAATGGTAAGAGCAAACTGACTTTCTTTCTACAGAGTCAGTTTTGTGAACCAGTTGAAGAGATGCCCAGGGAGCAGTTATATGACTTAAATGATGGGGTTGAAAATCAGGTAGTCGTGAGCCATGATCAGGAACCAGATCCTAATCTGAATAAAGTGGAAAACAGTGGTCAGGTTGAGGAGAATGGGGATCAAGATCAAATTGGTAGTCAGCTGGTTAACAATGATCAGTTACCATGGAAAGTGGGGGGTGGGTGATAGTTGAGTATAATGGTCAGTTGTATCCAGGAGAGGTGGAAAACATAATTGTCAGTAATTCACAGTTTAATGCCATGGTAAAAACAGGGAAGTATTGGGATAGCCAGAGGCAAAAAACCTACTGTGGTATTCAAGGGATATGGTGAAAGGAAATATAGCCCCTGTTCTCCCTGTATGCTGAACCAGAGACCATTATTTGTGTAATGAATTGTAAGCATTCTTATCAATTCCTTGCACATTGGTGAGCTGTTTGTTGATTTCCAAATCTACATCATATCCAAGAGTTTGACATGTTAATGTTCCAATTTACATTGAATTGCATTGATGTATGTTGTGTACAATAGTTCATATTTGACAACTTAATGAGTTAACGTCATGATGGGGGAAGAAGTTTTTAACTCTTTCATATGCTGTTTGGATCAGAATCTAAGCAGAGTTTTGTTAATGAATATGTGAATTGTTAATTTGAATTACAATGGTGACTTTGTTTCCTTGTATAAAGTATAAATGTTGAATTTGTACAGTAAATTAGTTTTCAGTTTCCAAATTTAAAAATTATATATTGTCCCACACTGTTGTATACACCTACAATATAAAGGTGGTAAATACTGTAGATTTAGTATAAATTTGTGTTTGGTTTAAGATTCCTCATTTTATGGGAAGTGGTGGATGGAGGTGACTTAATTATTATTCACCAAGGCATTTGAGTGGTGAGTGAGGGAATGAATTTCAATTTTGATTCCAATTTACCTACATTTCACACATCATCCCATCACCACCCCCACCCCCATCTGTTCCTTGAATGTGTGTTCATTAATTGGATTGTGTAATTTGTGATAATATTCCCACTGCTTGTGGGAGCTTGGCAATGACAAACAGAATTTACAACAGCTTTTTCTCTAATTAATCAACATAAACAGCAATTCCGTCCCTTGCATTCCGTCCCTCGTGCTGACTTTTTTTGTGAAATTAAAGCGTAACCTAATTAAGCTATGAGATTTTTAAAACACATCTCAGTTAATATCAGAAGAGTAATTGATCTTGCTATAAATCGTATGATTGGATATAGATTCCTCCTAAATTTGATAATAATACGTCAAATGTTTGGAGTGCATGCACACCCAGTTTTTATCATTCCGTCCCTCGCGCCAATTAATGTTCGTTGCTATGGCAACATGTAAAATTTTGAATATGTTTCAATTGTTTTATTATGTTGTATGTTACTCTCTTTATTTAACCTACTACTGGATTTTTCCTATTTCACTACTGTTGAGCTGGAACATATGGAAACGTATATCAAATTCCGTCCCTCGCACTTACGGAGGTTTTGGCTTTGGCCCACATAGCATACACATAGTATAACCATATATATGTTATTATAATCACTTGATGTAGGATGAACATGTGATTACATATACATTGATTACCATATATTATATATAGGATACACATAGTAAAATGTTATTATAAGCACTTCATGTAGGATACACATAGTTTTACCATACATATGTATGTTATTACAAATATTACAGTATACTTTTATACATATATGGTACAGTATTACAAACTCAACACCATGTAATGTAATCATACAGACACATCATCACTATGCAATATTAAAACCTTTAAATATGGCCAAGCTGAAGCACAGTATCAACTGCAATCATAGTTTAAGTAAAATTCAAGTTTGGAATGAATTTGAAAAGAATTAGTCTTGTCTCTTCTGCAGTGAAACTAAATATTACAGTTATCTTTCCATTGTACATATTGCCATTCATAGTAGCACTGATGTCATTACACCACAGCAGTCTACAGCCAATGTACAACTACATGCATCCTAAATGGGTCACCTCTCTGGGAGGCTGAAGGAGAAGGTAATTAACGATCTTTCATAAGGGGGTGATGATAAATACTTCCCGGACAATTGATTTACGGTAGTTTGGAGGAAGGATAAGAGTGAATGCCAGTGGTGAGAGAGCGGAGAGATGATTAACTACCTGGAAGGATTAGCCGACAGCTTAGCGCTCTATGACATTACAACCATCTTATATTGGTTGTCACACTAACAATGAACTACTACTCTGCCGGGACAACACTCCACATAGCTGCTGGAGATACTCTGATTGTAATTAAAAACAGCAGTCTTCTCTGTGGATACAGACATTGTAGCCATGTTTGGAAATCTTCTATCTTGCTGGTAACTAGTTGCAACAATTGTGAAAATTAACTGTGACTTCTTTGTAAAGAAATTTGTAAATATCAAATGCCTAGCTGTTCATCCTTCAGATTTATAGTTAACGGAATAGTTCCTCACAGTTGATGCTAGAAGTCCATATTAAAGTTGTTTTGGAAGAACAGCAAAGTTATGCAGCTTATTACTTATAAGCAACCCTCAGCTGGCAGTATGCTCATTGAATATAGGGTTTATCTAATCCATCACCTAATCCCATCCATGAAACCAGAAAGCTGTTTGTTGTAATCTCCATTAAAAGCTGCCCAAATCATTGCTGTTTGCAGTAGACTGACAATTCATACATGATAATATTATAATCTGCCATGTGTAGCAACAGTCCTTAGTTTATTAACAGGAAGGCATAATAACCTACAATGGTAATCACACACTGACATCTCAATCAGTACTGTGTAAGTATAAAATACTCACTTTCTGCTCCCTAAGGTAATAACTTCATATTGGTATAAGTGCATGGCTAATAAAATCTTTCATTCAGTTCCTGTAACTGAATTAACCATTCATAGGACGATACAATGCTACTAATGAGTGCCAACAGATGGTGAACCATTTTCATATTGATCCAATACTGTCCAAGGAGCAATCGCTGTTCAGGACCAGAATGGTTTGTGTGGACAGCATTCTAGCCAGACAGTCACGGATTATTTATGAGCAAGGAAAGAAAAGCTTGACAAAGTTGACCACAAGGTATGTTGTTTCTTAGCTACTGTTGGTAATATTACTAACAATATTCAACATACCACCGGGGAAAGGCAATTTTGTACACTGGGTGAGTAAGCATACTTTAGCGAAGGCAAACTATTTCGTTTCAGCTATTTGTGTCATCGCAAACTGTCAGTGGATGGATTTTACTAAATAATAATAATAATTTGCCAGTGTACCTGAATGCAAGTAGAAATTTACTTGAGGAAGCCAACAGATTGTAATGCCTCATCACTAACATTACAATGCTTTACTCAGCAACACACTGTAACTCACTGTACGAAGTAGTCATGCCACGTTCAAATCGCTACATAAGGAAAGGAACTTTCTCCAGTATAATGTCATTGTGCAACATACATTAAGTGTTGAATTTATTGCCTTGGAAGTTGATATTTCATTTTCCATCTTTGATGTAACTTAAACGTTTTGTGAATATATTCAAATATGTAGTGACATTGAAGGGTTCAGAGTCCTGCAAACATAGAACTAATTAAATGCATCGTTATGATTGAAGATGTAATAATAAGGCAAACATAAAAAAGCTGAAAACAAATGAACTATCAAAGAATCATCAGGTAACTTTCAGTTTCAGATTGAGGAAAGAAAAGCAAAAGAATAGAAAAGAAAATAATAAAGTCCGAGAATAGACATGAATGCAGTGTTACTAACTGCTAGTAAGATGTGTAGCTGTACATGTAGCCATTCACTGTTGACTGATTGTAATACCAACAACATCTGCTTTGAGTGTCATAGATCATATTTACTTCATGGAATATTTCTAAACTGATTTTACAAGCTGAGATATACAGAGCTGGTAGCAGTTAATAGTTTCATGTATAACTTGGTGAATGGAACAAATGTTGACTTACGGAGTACCAGCCATCTGAGGGGTGTTGCTACCGACAGGAGTCGGACCGCCGTCTCGTCTGTTTGATAAACTTCGGAGTTCTTGGCTGGCCTGCCGGATCATACTGTGATGGGCCAGCTGAATTCTAAAGATGATGGCAAGAAAGGAAATAGGTAAACAACATTTTACTTCTTCAGTTTTGCTTTCCACTGGTAGTTATATTGTATGTCTTGAGACTATAGGCAGGATTATGTTGGTAGGGGGAGGGGGAGGGAGGGCAAGGTGGGGCATTCCCCCCACTTTTTCCCAGACCTTCAGTTGGCTTTTTATCCAGTTCGGTCGGTAATTTGGTTGGTAATGCTACAGGAATACTAACAACTCTGCCATACTTTCATACTTATTCATAATGCCATTACAACCGCTTTTGTGACAATTCTCATTTAAATGTTACTTTTTATGTCGCATTAAAAATCTGGCTACACTTTTATGCAGATAGCATAATTACATTTTCAAATACACAACTAGTACTTGGAAATAACCTATAAATATTGTACCATATTACATCTAAGGACTTTAGAAAATAAATACATTCTCAAGGAGAGGGGGATACCCCCTCATCTTTAACCCCTTCCCCGGGTCCCCCCCCCAACTTTTAAACATCAAATACGGCCCCTGCTAGAGACCAATATGTCTATTGAATAGAATTGAAGCATTTTGGATAACAGGCCTGTTGCTATACCTGTATCATACTATGCTGTTTTGTTAAGTAACTGGATCTGTATATGGAACACATTATCGATACATTTGACTGTAAGTTTCCATAAAGAGTAAATAATTAATACAAATCCATACCCTTGAATGTGACAACTAAATAGAGTATGCATGTAACACATATCCATAAACATTAATGTTACAGCTTCTAAATAGAGTATGCATGTAACTAGTAGCGGACTGGCCACACCGGCAATGCCTGGTGGGCCGGTGGGCTGGGGAGCCTGGTAAAAATTACAGGCCATTTTCACAGTAGTTAATAGAATAGAGATGGGCTGTGTAAAAATATATTTTCACCATGTTAGTTAGTCTGTTAGTTCGTAACAAAAGAACGTGCTATTGGCAACCAGTCCGTGCTAATATTGTTATGACAAGATATACAAGTACGGTGACCAATGCATTCTGACATATACAAAGCATTGGCAGAGAATACAGATTTATTAGTCTGCACCTCGTCCTCCAGAAAACGAAGTAAAAAAAGGTAAAATCTTATTACATTATTTGGATATCACTCAGTAGCTGTGTCCTGAGAGATTATGTATGAATAAAAATGACCCACATACAGTAGGGTGTTTGTACAATGACACAAGAACATCTTGAGGCGTTCATGTTGATGTCTGTGGAGAAAAGGATCTTGGCCAAACTTGACACTAAAAATATCATTGATGGTGTGGCTGCCAGAAGCAGCGAACTGCGTAGGCTCCTACTCTTGAAGACATGACATGTGCTCGTATTGAACATATATGTTAGTAGTGGATTTTATGCAGGTTTTTTCCTTTTTTTTTCAAGCGAGTTGTCGGCACAAAAGGCTTGAAAAACTAAATAAAATCCAGTCTAAAACATATATTTTTTCTATTTTTTTCTTTTCTCAGTTTAATCAAGTGTTGCTTCTGGAAAATTATTTTAGGTCTTTTTGAAAGGATTATTGTAACCTACAAAATTGAGAATATATATAGCACCATTTTGCATCTAGGCATTCCTTAACTTCAAACAAATCTCAATGGGGAGGGGGCCACCCCCTCCCCCAGGATGGCAATCACTATATGTAAGTAACATATCAATGAATAATAGGCCGGTCTATGTGAAAAATGCCAGGGCCGGATTAAAGACCCAGTCCGCCTCTGCATGTAACACATATTCATAAGTGGTAAGAATTTTGCAGTATAGAATTTCAAACCAAAATGTTTCAATATCTAGAAAGACCAATCTTCATATGTGAAATATAGAAACAATTTTGAGCTAGCAATCCCTTTAATAATTGTTGAGTTGCATGACATTGTTTAAATTGATTGTGAAATATTTTTGAGAAATTGGCCAATCCCCCCCTCCCCCCAACCAATTGAGATAACGTTTTCACCCCTTGAGGCTCACAGAGAAAAAACTGATAGGAGGTTTAAGTGCACATGTATGAACTCTGCAAGAGTATGAAGAAGAGTATGAATTCGATAGCATTCTTGCACTCTCTAAGCTAGATCTACATACCAAGTATGTAGTTTAAGAAAGATGTAATTCTTGTGTTATCATGTTTACAAGATTTTCACACATTCAATTAAATGTTGACTGCAAATGACATTTGACCTCCAACAGTTTCAAAGGGTTCTTATACTTAACAAAATGAATGCAAAAACCATGTATGAAGTTCAACAAAGATGTACTTTTGAGTTATCATGTTCACAGAGATTTTAGACCTTGACCTCTGTTGACCCAAAAATGATCATTGAACTTCACAGAAAACAATAAGCTTCTTTTACCCAATAAGACAAATCCGCACACCAAGTACAAAGTTCATCCACCATTAACCATGCCATGTTTTACAAGCAAGTGTCACATACATACATTCACACAGGCATAGCATATCATATATGCCTTTTACCTCCAGTAGAAATGAATATGGTCAAACTCAATTCCTGTATGACATTTTGGAGAGATGGTCATATATAGCTGTTGTATCACAGGTGAACAAATGCTTTGTCATAGATGTACAACCAGAAAGTATGTTTTGCTTCTTTTCAAAATCTTAATTAAGTTGCGACTTCAAAACTGGATGGATGCATTACAATATGAATGCACTCATGTGCAGTGGTAACATAAAGTCCACAATACCTGAACTGAAAGTTAGGGTATTGCAGGTACAATCAGTGGCGGAGCGTCCATACAGTCAGGGGGGGGCGGATGCCCCCCCTGGCGGACTCAAATGGACTGCTGGCGCCCTTTTCAGCTTTTTACCACTTTTTACTTATTCAAGATTATTGACTTTTTTATTGCGCTCTCATCTACCTATTGACATTTGTCACATTTTGTTGGTGTAATTTTCTGACAAAATGCTCTAACAGCTATTTATTCTTCGTTTATCTGCAAATTAGCAAGGCCCTGAAAGGGTCATTTTTTGCGATCTAGGGAGTATCTTTACTCAAAAAATTTCTGTACGCTCCGCGCCAACCTGTGGTGGCTCTCAGCTTAGATAGTGTCGAAAGCGCCCCTACAGACCATTCTCGCCCCCCTGACCAATACCCCTAGCTCCGCCACTAGGTAAAATGCAGTGTGACAATGAAGAAAAGTAAAAGTAAACTTTTACAACACTCTTACCTACCTACGTATGTTAGTACAAGTTTAACCAACAAATGCAATCGTCCTGTCCTGTTTTACAGGCAAATATAAATTTTCCTTCGCCTAACCCTCCAGATCTCTCTTAAGGATTACATCACTCATCTATACCCACATCTGCTGCCTGTAATATTAATTGTACATATTCAATACAGTACTACTTTTGTTCCACTGAATAGTTGGCTTATTGGAATTTCATTGATTTGGAAACACATGAACTGGAGTAGCTGTTGTAACACTGTGTAATAAGTGCATGAGGGTACTGTAGTACATACCTACTGTGCAGAGAGTAACATTATAATAAATGTGTAATGATTTATACTAGACACTTACAAGACATATCATATCCTATCGTATCGTAGTGATTTATACCTATTAAAGGTGCACTATAAGAAATTGCAATACATTTGCCAATTTTGCTTAAAGGCATTGAAGACTCGCCCCAAACCGCGAGCGGCCATCTGAAAAAGTTACTTTCTGTTGCTTGCAAGTGACATTTTGTTCGTGTCGCTACAAAATGCAGACAGTAATGAAACGTGACACCTTGTTATCTTTAGCTGGACCTGAGATGTCCATCGCTGTATCGTTTGTATACTGTGCTGTGGGTATTGACCGCAGCTGTATTTACTGACTGTACACTAGTGTCTAATTACCAACGGTAGCAAGCTGTGTTTGTATTTTCTAGGATCGATGGTGGTGTTTAACACTTCTGTTACACCTCATTCGAAACTAGGTCAAATTACCGGCATTAGACGTTTCTTTTTGCGTGAGTCTTGTTTACTATCCTACTGTTAAACAGCATTAGGTCTTAGTATATCCCAGTAACTGTATAACAAAGTATTATGAAACAGGTCAAATCTCCAGGATTAATAACGAAATTTGAAAGATTCTTTGTCTTTTTGCAGATACAGTTTGCACCAATAGTGTTTGAGAATACTTCATCACTTTGAAACAGTTGGGAACAGTAACTGCTAAGCATATGTGATATTTAAGGGTAACTGCTAAGCATACGGATATTTAAGGGTAACTGCAAGCATATGTGATATTTAAGGATAATTGCTAAGCATATGTGATATTTAAGGATAATTGCTAAGCATATGTGATATTTAAGGGTAATTGCTAACAAGCATATGTGATATTTAAGGACAATTGCTAAGCATATGTGATATTTAAGGACACAAATGTACCTCACTTGATCTGGTATAGACCTAATCAAATTAACCCAATTCATGCTATATCTTCATCAACTCTTCAAAACATGCCTGATAAATTCTGAAACTGAAAGGATCACAAGGCCATAAATATTTCTCTCCACATAACTTGTGACAAGAGGCAGGGTCTAGTTATGATATGCAATAAAAACCAATTAGAGAGAAATGTGTTATATTGACTAGCAGTAATATTGTGAGATAAGCCACATTGCTCATCATATCCAAGACATGTAAACAAGCACTGTAGCTAACACCAACACAGAAGCATACAGGAAGTCATTTTTGCTTTCCACTTTTCCTTCTTTTTCTTGTTTTACCTTATTATCCTGGTGTTCTCTTTGCTTTAGGGGAGTGGGAAGGAAGGGGGAGGGGGTGATCTGCTCATGTATGAAATTATTAATTTTGCAAGCCATATTTGTTCCACTGTATGTATTTGTAACATTCTTAATATTTTCATTCAAATGTCTCATTTACAAATATAAGCAAAAGAACATTATATAAAATACAGAAAACATCTAGATAAACCAGATACTATAATGCATCTACATAAACCAGATACTAAAATGCATCTACATACACCAGATACTATAATGCATCTAGATACACCATATACTATAATGCATCTAGATACACTAGATACTATAATGTTGGCAATAAAGGTTATTTAGCCTAGTTATGTTCCCAAGAATGTATACACATAAACCCTACTTAATTAAAGGGTAAATTCGGGCCAAACTGTAATCAATTTACTAATGGTTCATAACCTGGATTTTGATCAAAGAGTGAAGTAGAATATTAGTTGGCTTGCATGGTTCATCCAATTCCATTGACTACAGAAGTATTTCCCCAGACACTTCCTTCAGTGAATAGTATAGTAATGTCAGGACAAACTAGCACTTCCTTGTTACTGCCATTATTTATTTTCAATTTCCTTATCCATAAAGTTTGTTGTTTATTGTACCAATATCCCAATAATACAAAGATCAACACTTTCTGAGCTCAGCATTTCAACTGTTTTGTACACAACAGAGTACACATATCGAGTTTGGAATCTGGTGGGTCATACTTATAATGGAATACATAATGAGACTTCATCCCTGATCTCACTGACACCCTCCAAATAGTTACTTCTTTGTCAAATGAAAGTAAATTATTGATTAAATAAATCGGCAGGCATTCACAGGCACTCATTCTGTGAGATTCTTAGATGGTTCAACTTAGTTTCTGAATTTAATGTATTGGATAAACAAGAAATGTTTTTAGAACCACTGTTAAATCTGACAAGCTCCACGTATTGTCTGTCATGATTAAAAATATAATTAAGGTGACAAATATGCCATTCCTGCCTTCTGTCATAACTCATTTCAAATTTCCTGTGCTGATTTTTATAGCTTGATTGATGATATTAAGTATTGGCAGGTTTGAAAATGTGTCGACTTCCTAGGAAGTCAGCCCTTTTTAAGCAACTCTCTACATGTAGGCTGTCAATCTTTGTACCAAACTTATCTAGTATTAACCAAAATTACAGTTCATCAACTTAAAAGTGCTTCATGAGTTTTTTCGCGAAATGATAGTTCATAAACAAGCTATGTATAAATAAGAATTGATAAACCAGATAATATTGCATATTATTAAATTTTCATCACCTGTGCAAAGTAACTTACAAAATTAAACAGAAAATCTCATTTAGTTGACTTACATGACATGAAACTTAAACTAGTCAAGATATTAACCCACATTTGTAATCCTTGCAACATTTGTAGCAAATATTGTTCAAACTGTTATCAAAATTAATTGGTAAAAGTTGTTTTAATAAAGTGGTCAACATTTAAATACTCCACAAAATCATGATTGACTGGTTAACCTAATGTTTATATTTTATTCCTATACTGGATACATTATTCCCTACTGTGTACTACATGATACTGGATACATTATTCCCTACTGTGTACTGCATGATACTGGATATATTATTCCCTACTGTGTACTGCATGATACTGGATACATTATTACCTACTGTGTACTGCATGATACTGGATACATTATTCCCTACTGTGTACTGCATGATACTGGATACATTATTCTCTACTGTGTACTGCATGATACTGGATACATTATTCCCTACTGTGTACTGCATGATACTGGATATATTATTCCCTACTGTGTACTGCATGATACTGGATACATTATTCCCTACTGTGTACTGCATGATACTGGATACATTATTCCCTACTGTGTACTGCATGATACTGGATACATTATTCTCTACTGTGTACTGCATGATACTGGATACATTATTCCCTACTGTGTACTACATGATACTGGATACATTATTCCCTACTGTGTACTGCATGACACTGGATACATTATTCCCTACTGTGTACTACATGATACTGGATACATTATTCCCTACTGTGTACTGCATGATACTGGATACATTATTCCCTACTGTGTACTACATGATACTGGATACATTATTCCCTACTGTGTACTACATGATACTGGATACATTATTCCCTACTGTGTACTACATGATACTGGATACATTATTCCCTACTGTGTACTGCATGATACTGGATACATTATTCCCTACTGTGTACTGCATGATACTGGATACATTATTCCCTACTGTGTACTGCATGACACTGTATACATTATTCCCTACTGTGTACTGCATGACACTGGATACATTATTCCCTACTGTGTACTGCATGACACTGGATACATTATTCCCTACTGTGTACTGCATGACACTGTATACATTATTCCCTACTGTGTACTGCATGACACTGGATACATTATTCCCTACTGTGTACTGCATGATACTGGATACATTATTCCCTACTGTGTACTACATGATACTGGATACATTATTCCCTACTGTGTACTGCATGATACTGGATACATTATTCCCTACTGTGTACTGCATGACACTGTATACATTATTCCCTACTGTGTACTGCATGATACTGGATACATTATTCCCTACTGTCTACTGCATGATACTGGATACATTATTCCCTACTGTGTACTACATGATACTGGATACATTATTCCCTACTGTGTACTGCATGACACTGGATACATTATTCACTACTGTGTACTGCATGATACTGGATACATTATTCACTACTGCATACTGCATGATACTGGATACATTATTCCCTACTGTGTACTGCATGATACTGGATACATTATTCCCTACTGTGTACTACATGATACTGGATACATTATTCCCTACTGTGTACTGCATGATACTGGATACATTATTCCCTACTGTGTACTACATGATACTGGATACATTATTCCCTACTGCGTACTACATGATACTGGATACATTATTCCCTACTGTGTACTGCATGACACTGTATACATTATTCCCTACTGTGTACTGCATGATACTGGATACATTATTCACTACTGTGTACTGCATGATACTGGATACATTATTCCCTACTGCGTACTGCATGATACTGGATACATTATTCCATACTGTGTACTGCATGATACTGGATACATTATGCCCTACTGTGTACTGCATGATACTGGATACATTATTCACTACTGTGTACTGCATGACACTGGATACATTATTCCCTACTGTGTACTGCATGATACTGGATATATTATTCCCTACTGTGTACTACATGACACTGTATACATTATTCCCTATTGTGTACTGCATGATACTGTATACATTATTCCCTACTGTGTACTGCATGATACTTGATACATTATTACCTACTGTGTACTGCATGACACTGTATACATTATTCCCTACTGTGTACTACATGATACTGGATACATTATTCCCTACTGTGTACTGCATGATACTGGATACATTATTCACTACTGTGTACTGCATGACACTGTATACATTATTCCCTACTGTGTACTGCATGATACTTGATACATTATTACCTACTGTGTACTGCATGACACTGTATACATTATTCCCTACTGTGTACTACATGATACTGGATACATTATTCCCTACTGTGTACTGCATGATACTGGATACATTATTCCCTACTGTGTACTGCATATACTGGATACATTATTCACTACTGTGTACTGCATGACACTGGATACATTATTCCCTACTGTGTACTGCATGATACTGGATACATTATTCACTACTGTGTACTACATGATACTGGATACATTATTCCCTACTGTCTACTGTATGATACTGGATACATTATTCCCTACTGTGTACTGTATGATACTGGATACATTATTCCCTACTGAGTTCTGCATGATACTGGATACATTATTCCCTACTGTGTACTGCATGATAATGGATACATTATTCCCTACTGTGTACTACATGATACTGGATACATTATTCCCTACTGTCTACTGTATTATCACTTTACACCTATGAAATGATTGTGTATGCTTTTTGTAATGTCTTTGTGTGGGGTTCAATAGTATCAGGGTTACAAAATATTCATTCCAAAATTTCAGGCCTGACCCAGACATATAATTGTCACCATGTCTAAAGAAACTTGCTACAAATGATTATTTTATTTTCCCAACATAGAGCAAGATTTAAGATTGCCCTGTTTTCAAATAAATTGAACCTTTTGATTCCATTGTAACAGGTAAAACAGTCAGCATCTTTTGAACAAACTCCACGGTTGGATAATAGGAAAGAAAGGAACAAAGTAACAAACAATACCTTAACTTGGCATTACATGGCAACTTTACATCCCACACAAAGCAAACAACAAACTACTACCATTTTCTTTGATTTATTTGTGCATATACTATACTACTATATTGAACAAGGGTTTGCCACTGGGATTTCAAACAAGTGACTGAATCCCTGGAAAACACTTTTGGGGTGAATTCTCATATCTGGGGATGGGGAGGGGATTAACATGGTAACATAAGAAGCATCCATTAGGTTTAACAATTTGGTCCTCTTCTTATACCCTATATTTTTATCCTCTTTGTATTGTAAAAACAATAGTTTATGATAAATTGAATACTAATATAGAAATCCTTGTTACATCATTCATATCATATCATATCCTATCACTGTTTGCGTATTTCCCAAAAAAGCCTTACCGCATCGGGATATGTGCCTTATCATATCAGCTATGAAAGTTTTCTTGTTACCAATTCATGAATTTTAAGTACTTGAAACTTGGAATATATATACATGTCCAACCTTGGTAAGAAGGTATTTGATTCTAATTTTTTGCACTAATATATGTCTGCAGGTACAGCAGAAGATTTTGTAAGTAAAGAAAAAGCCAAGTTGGGAAGCTTCTGCTTTAATCTCATGATTGAGGACTTGTCTTAAATTGTGGGGTCCTTACTTCTAGCTACCTGATTCATTTACATTGGTCTGTACAACATTAATGCTGTAACTAAAGCTTGGTGTAATGTAAAAGAAATTGAATGTGGGGTTGGGTGCCCAGTAGATGGAGTAAAGGAAGAACTATATTCAAGACAAGCTTGCAGTCAGGCCGGGGCACAGGGAACCATCCCCCTTCCCCCACTGCCTAGTCAGGCTGCAGCACAGGGGACCATTCCACCTTCTTCCACCTCCTAGTCAGGCTGCAGCACAGGGGACCATTCCCCTTCCCCCACCTCCTAGTCAGGCAGCAGCACAGGGGACCATTCCCCTTCCCCCACCTCCTAGTCAGGCAGCAACACAGGGGACTATTCCCCTTCCCCCACCTCCTAGTCAGGCAGCAGCACAGGGGACTATTCCCCTTCCCCCACTTCCTAGACACCATCATGAGTACACAAACTTCACAAGTTACAGGACACAAGCATTGTTCACTTCCTGAATTGTTGGTGCCCTTCCTTAAATTGTCGGTGGAAATCCCTCGGTCTGATTAAAGTTAAGATAAAACTTGCATAGTCATTCATAGTCATATTTGGTGTCATTTGATTATTTTTTACTGAACATCAACATTAACTTACTCAGGTGTGCTTTGATTTCTCTTCTCTCTGTGGGGAATAAAAGAAACAAAGCAAGTTATCATTTAACCTGATTAATACTTCCAGGGTTTCACCAAATAAAAACAGTATGAAAGGCAGAATTACAACACATTGGAATTGCCAAGACTAGTCAGCATATGACCTGATGGGCAAAGTGGGAGGACAATAAGGATAGGATAAGGAAGGCTTGTCTGGCAGAGGGGGAGTGGAGAGAGAAGAAGGAAGTCAATATATAATAGACTGACTTAAGAAAAGATTACTTTAAATATATTTAACTGCAAGGAAACCCTACATGGTCATGTCTATGATTGCCAATGCTTTCTGATACAACTGTAAGCCCAAACAAGTATTAAATAGGAATGAAACCTCCATATAAACTTGCCTGCAATTGTTAAACAGAACTGCTCAAACAGTTACATCACCACCAGGAAATAAAATAGCCAACATCAACAGTTCAGCTCAAAATCACCTTTCCCTCCAAAACATTTAAATATCACCATACCCATATCCATTGACATCTTTAAAACACTAGTAGCATTCTTATCAGTTCCTACATTGTTACTATGACTCACACAAAGTGTACATATAGGCTTACTACAATGTCAGATCTGCATATGGTACCTGTACTGTCATTTATTTCTATCCATGGATGCTATTATCTTGTAAATTGCTCTTCAATTGTGAGACTCCACTCAAGATAATAGTTATCCAACTGACCTGCTTCTTATCTGTCACAGGACATTCCAAGAATTTTAATGGTGAATTCCACAATGGCAGTCTGTTAATACTTACCTGATTGGATAATTGGGATCATGAATATTCATGTCCCTATTCTGCTTACACAGAAAATGAGGCTTCCAGGTTGAGGGAGTGAGGGTCAGGAAAGTAGTAGGAATAGTCTACAAACTTACTTACAATTAAGATTTGCAATAAAAGTACAGAAATTAGTAGCCATGTGAGTAGGAGTTGAAGGGGGTAGCAGTTATATGTTACCTGTCATGCTGTACTTATCAATATGGAACAACATTAATCTCATTAAGTAATTCCTGTTTATTTTGGGGCTAGTTTTCTTTCAGGGAGTGAGGATGGGTGAAAATGGGGGTGGGGACATTATCTCTGATCGTTCTGTTTACTCGTCAAAGTTAGTTGTTCCGATAGTATTAATTTTTTTTATTTATTTCCGAAATGTACCACCAAAATAACTGACAAAGCCAAAAAAGACAAACAGTGTAACTTGGTTATTGTAGCATTGGTGACAAACGTGTATGGAAAGTCTATGATGATAATTGAATGTCAGGGAGGGAGGTGGATTTATCAATTAAACAATCTGTTGTATGGTATTTTCATTTCCTAATGATGCTATAAAACCTTCTAGCATTAGAACAAATTTGTTTTAACCACAGCAGGCAAATATAAGTGGCACAATAACAGCACAGACAAAAGGTGTTGCATCATTTTATGCCAACGGTAGGGTACAGTAGTTTATGCCAACGGTAGGGTAGTTTCTGTCAACTGAAATATAATCATTGGGTACCAACAGCAAAATCCCTCGATGCCATCAGGTTTGTCAAGCCCTGCTGTAGCAATGAATTTGAAGCAAGAGAAGGAAGGTACCGGAAGGGAGAAGGGCGAAAGGCATTTATCAAGAGTTAATAATAACTTAGATATATGACTGATAGATAAGTTTGTTAGGAAACCATGCTTAGTTTGTTAGGAAACCATGTTTAGTTTGTTAGGAAACCGTGCTTAGTTTGTTAGTAACCATGCTTAGTTTGTTAGGAAACCATGCTTAATTTGTTAGGAAACCATGCTTAGTTAATTAGGAAACCATGCATTGGCTTATATGAACACTAAACTATGAATGATGCAGAAGCAAATAAATAGTTATCGACGGCTATTCAGAGAATAATAATGCAAGCTTCCAATTGTTGTTTGCACTATACAGACCTCCAATTGCCATTGTCCCCATGTAAAACATTATTGAGTCCCTCCCCCAACCCACGTGCCATTGTCTCCATGCAAAACATTATTGAGTCCCTCTCCCAACCCACCTACCATTGTCCCCATGCAAAACATTATTGAGTCCCTCCCATCAACCCACGTGCCATTGTCCCCATGCAAAACATTGAGTCCCTCCCCCAACCCACCTACCATTGTCCCCATGTAAAACATTATTGAGCCACTCCCCCAACCCACCTGCCATTGTCCCCATGTAAAACATTATTGAGTCCCCAACCCACCTGCCATTTACCCCAAGTTAAATATTATTGAGCCCTCCCCCCCCCCTATCATCTTGTTTTACTTTATTATATTCGCAATTAAACAATGAGAGATGAAAGAAACGATCAGAGATAAAGACAACTAATTTGAAAAACTGCATGGGGTCATTTACTCACATTCCTTGTCTGTTGCAAAACATCAGGCAGAACAGTATCATTACAATTGCAAGAAGTATCGCACTGGGCACAACCACTACCAAAAGGAATCCAATAAAATCACTGGAATCTTCCATTGTCTGAGAAGGTGCACAAAATTTTCCTCCAAGATAGATCGGCAAGTTTGTAGTGGATGTGAGATGCTGGTTTGTAATTGTGTCCTGTATGAGGTAAATAGGTTAAGATTACTCACATGTACCACCAGTATACATCAAATGTATAATGTTTCAATGTAGTCAAACCATTCCCTCCAATCTTCTCCATGTCACCCCCACTCACCCTCCACACCCTCTATCCAGAACAAGCCAAATTAACATCTTCATACTCAAAATATGACACTAAAGATTCTGGTATGTCTCCCTCTATTACAATGTAAATTATTCAACTTTCTGGTTCAAAAATAATACTGTAATTCCTTTGACACATTGTCCACCAATGCTAAGAAAGAAAAGTTTTACTCTGGACTGTCTGTAGTTTTAACCTTGCATATGCAGTATATGGTGTTTCAATGAAACCTAGCTGCCAACAACTCCTCACTACCCTCTATGGCTCCTATCCACAATATATCCCACCCCCAATTTTACCCACATTCAGTGCCATACATTCCTGGTCTAAGCCATTCAGAATCTCAAAAGACATTATGTAACAAACATGTCATTGGTTAAAAGGAGCAGCACAAACGCTTGCAGCTATTTTAATACTAGATAAACATTTTTGTTTTTTATGTACATGTACAGATTGAAAATTGCAATCTGCATCTAGCAAACTATTTTAAGAATGGAAAACAGAAGTGGATATCTGATTTGATGGATATCTGACGGATACCTGAAGTGGATACCTGATTTGATGGATATCTGACGGATACCTGAAGAGGATACCTGATTTTACTTGTATTTTGTCTTGTCAGTGGTTCCATCCATACAATGCTAACTACTATGTTTCTAGTGATAAAACCTTCTTATGATGAATGGTTGTCCGACTTAAGTACTTCAACAATCCTGTTATTTATGATCATATGACATATTAACTATCTGTGTCCTTGTCACATTGTCCCTGATAATACAGGAAATGCTATCAGATAACATTAATGATACTGCATATCTTACAACAACCACCAATTGAACAGGTATATCAATTGATGTCACATATCATGACGTGAAGCTACTTTCCTTTTCTGTTATGGTATCAAAACAACAGATCTGCCAACAATAAATGTACTTTGAAATTTGAGAGCCAATTATTGCTATATAGAGTTATTTATTATACACCTCATATTCATTGTCAGGATAAAGTCATCAATTATATCTGAAAGTGAGAGTTGAAATTAGAAATCTACATGATGGAAATTCAAGGTGGCCAACAGCAATGTCTTGGAAGGAATTAACATTGTCATAGGCAATCAATGTTAAGACATTCGAACATACCCACAAGAACTCAAATTAAAATTTTAAGGTAAATACAACTTGAGTGAAAAAATGTCATTGGTAAGAAAAGGATTTTCAATGAAATTCTGCTGCAATATTCATAAACAGCAGCAGAGGCTCTTGGTGTATCTTCAAATTTCTTCTTTATTTTTGGTGTTTAATATCCATTGAATAAGATTATTTACTTAGTTTGGAATGTGGGATAAGTATGTTTTCTCAAGAGAGGTTGATTTAACTACAAGAGTTGTGATATATATGTACAGTACAACAAGATAGCTCAGAAAAATTAATGTAACACACAATTAACAGCTGAGTCACCTCTAAGGAATTGTCAAGAAGTCCCATTAGAGAGTGGAGTGGGGACAAAATTATCACATTATGATATTATTAGTTTTGAATGAGGAACAAGGTCTTGTCCAACCCCTTCCACTGTTCTCACCTTGAACCTCTTCTAATCATGGTCTGGCCAAGACTGAACAGGGTGTTTGTCCTTTGATATATTCCAGGTAACCATTCCCAATTTACCAATATGAGTAATGTATGGAATAGACTGCAAAGCTGTAACAGGCAACCTGAACCTTCTCCAGTAGATTGCAAGTAGATAACTGAGCAGGAGAGTCAACATACACCACTGAAACCTCTAACAACACTCCAGGCAATCTGAATCATTTCCAGTAGATTGCAAGTAGATAACTGAACAGGAGAGTCAACATACACCACTGAAACCTCTAACATAACTCCAGGCAATCTTAATCATTTCCAGTAGATTGCAAGTAGAAAACTGAACAGGAGAGTCAACAGACACCACTGATACCTCTAACAACACTCCAGGCACCTGAATCTTCTCCAGTAGATTTCACGTAGATAACTGAGCAGAAGAGTCAACATACACCACTGATATCTCTAACAACACTCCACTGAATGAAAATGTATTAGATACAGGCAGTGGGAATATAATACTTACAAAAGTTACTTCACACCAGCTAATATCAAAGAATTCGTTTAAGTCTTGAAATGAAGCTTGCTCTGGATTGTCATTCTCACAGCCAAGCTGTTGTATATTTTCTTGTAGCTGACTTGAAGGTGGTTGTGATGATGAAACAGTTACTTGCACCCTGAAAATCAAAACAAAGATAAAGTCATCAATTAAATCTCAACTTTTCAATATTTTAGTACAATCCTTCCAACTATAAACAAAAGAGTTGTACAAAAGCTATTTGATTGATGTTTGTTAAAAAACGGTTTCTATGCTTAATAGAGCACAGACGACATTCACAATGTAAAACTGCATAAAGGTTCTTTGTTGATGCATATATGTATGTGTTACAGGCGCGTAGCCAGGAATTTGCCAAGGGAGGGGCGAAACTGTAGATTCGGCATTGCAAACTATCTAAGCGTAGCGCCACCCATGGTTGGCGCGAAGAGAACAAGAAAATTTTGGCTGAAAATGCCTCCCAGATCGCTGGAAAAGGCACTTCCCAGGCCTTGTAAGTTGCATCTTAGCATTTTCTCTTTTGAAAATACTAGTGATATCATAAAAACATTAAAAAAAAAAAAAAATGCTCAAGGGGGGGGGGGGGCGG
>JAIPMN010001882.1:930-20077 GCA_020650975.1 Apostichopus californicus | reverse complement strand
GTTCTCACTGGGCCCCCCCCCCCCCCCTCTCCACTGTGCCCTCCCCGTCGGCTACGTGCCAGCAAATATGGGCACATGAAAACAATATTTTGTTCGAATCCGCGTTCCTTATTTAAATTCTAATTTGGGGAATCCCCGTGATTATTTCGGGACTTTCCACATGAGCAATAAGCACTATGTAATACGTATACTATTGGGTGCGGAGGTAGGTATTGCTACAGAGGCTTTCTTATTAGACCTAGGCCTTCCCAATGATTACGCAGTCGTTGGTTAAATGCTGTAAGTATTATCGAATTCGGACGAAAGCATGGCTTCCCCCGACAACCTCGTTGGAACTGATCGACAAATTTGCTTGCGCTTTCTACAGATAGAACCACAACTTCTTATGCGCTTCAAGAACGCTGAACTCATAAATAACGGTAAGTGAGTGTAACGCTAGGCTGTCTTGCATTGTATTACAGCGATGCTTCCGCCTAAGACAAGTCCCTTATACTTAAAGTAACCGTAGGCTTTACTTAATATTAAAATAATGATGCTCTGTGAATTCTTTAATCTTCCACTGCTCCTTCGGTGTTTTTCTAGCTGAATGTGCTGATTAAGTCAGCTGGCTAGGCCCATAACAGGGAACACATTGAGCTGAAAGACAAGCCTAGGTTCTTCCCCTGCTTTCCCTGTGTTTGTTCAATCTTTTATGATGTGGTATACTTGTAGAGTAGACTAAACCATAGCCTACTGCCAACGATTAGCTTGAGTGCCAAATTGATCAATCTACATGCCCTTCTCCCACTTTTCAAATTCACAAATAGCCTCATGAGAGGTAAAAGGAAAAAATATATGCTTTTAAAGTTGTCTGTTACCATTGTTTGTGAGTACCTCTACTGTTTAATACACACCTTTCATTGATTTTGGGAAGCTACCTCTAAAACATCTTATGTGGTACAAGTTTGTTCAAAACCACGTGGGGCTTATAGCTGATAGTGCAAGTATAGGTTGCAAGAAGTATGTCTTACTGTATTATTGTTGGTGTTTTTATGCATTCTGACTTCATAATGTACATTTTATAACATCAGAAACATTCATTGTTACATCCATGTTATTTTTCTGTCACAAACAATTCAACTTTCAACATAGCAACCTTGATTAAGGCAACGTACCATTCTGCTTTTAACTCCTTTGCAGATGTAGCAGAAGAAGTTAAAAATATACAGCAACATAAAAATAACACAGATGCAGTTGAATTCCTGCTTAGCAAACTACTCATGGACAATGAAGCTAACAACAGCTCTGCAGAGGAAATATTTAGCAAATTTAAAAATTGTCTAAGGGAAAGTGGTAAGTGTTCTGTTCTGTCACATATATATATAGCTGCTTTAATGTTTGACAATTGCATGGGATGTGATCACATGATGGTGCAGCTTTGGAGAAAGTTTCATTACATCGTTATCACACGCTAAGTTATCCTAATTTGTGGTTATTTGAACTCCAACATGAAAAGTGTTAGCCTTATTGTTATATTTACCATAGAAATGATATTAAATGGCAGAATAATGCAGGTGACATATCTGGCAACATATAGCTACATTTTGTAGCTTGAGTTGTCATTTTACCCATGGCTTGCTCCACTGACTCGTTATAAAAGCAACCTGGCCATACTCATGTCACACTAGAATCAATGAACATGAATTTTCATGTTGTTGTTTTTCTCAGGATATAAGAACCATAAAGATCTTGCAGACCATTTTGAAGGCTTGAAGACTTTACCTGCCTTATCGCCTCATCATCAGCAGTTCAATCGAATTCTTCAGGACGTTCATCCACAACTTGTTGAATTCCTAAGACCCTCAAATTTTCTTGTATTCTTGACACCAATTATCAGCAAAGCAGAAATTGAGTCCATTATTGCACAAGAGAAGCATGAAGGTGCCCCCAGTGCTGCCTTCAAAATGCTGCTTTTGTTACAACGCACAGGTTCAAACTGGCAAGCACTTTTTGTCGAAGCATGTGAGAAAAATAGTTACACTGAGTTGGCAGATGCATTGAGGCTCTCTTTGCCACCTGAAGGATCGAGTGGTAAGCTTCCTTAGGCATATATGTAAGGGGTGAGGGGGTATGGAGTGCAAAGGCATCCCCCAATTCCCCCCTCCCCCTACATAGGTTACCACGCTTCAAAACTTCCAGGCCTACTTATTAAATCCTCTGCCCCTGTCAAGGCAGAATACACTTTTGTCTGACTTGTCTTTCTAAGTAATCTCTAAATCGTAGAATTGGACAAGGAGTAGGTTATTTGATCTTTTTAATAGAAATTTTTATAGATTTCACCAAATTTTAACATGTATGCAGTGAAAAGGACGAAAACTAGACGATAGGACAAACAGAAATAAAAGTTGTGGCAACAGCCAAAGGCTTTGTTAAATATTCAGATAGCAGCATTTGTTATATCTAGTGGTCATACTGATACTCATCAAACAGTGAGAGGTCCTTGAGACCAGAATTCCAAAAGGTGAGAATAGTGAGAATGACCATTGTAGTACCACTTGATGTATCTAGGTACCAGAACTGTATTCACTGAAACTGCTATGTTATACGTCAGTCTGGGTATAGGGTAAATGTTTAATCGTGTCAAAAAGAAAATGTTGACAGATCTTCCTGGAAGTTTTTAAACCCATGCAAGTATGAACAGCTCAGGTCATGCTGTATGTGCTACTACTGTCACTTATAGAAAGAATTAATATCCATATTCCACCATCACAATAACAATAACCAATATGAGTAGACTGAAGTAAGTCCATCCCTTTATCTATCGTTGGTGCTTAATAGATCTATCACAAAACGTCTTGAACCGGACATGCAGTTGTATCCCATCCAGAATGCGTAATAGCAATAACCAATATTCGTAGACTTATATAAGTCTATGCCTTCCTGGGTATTAATGTGACGGTCGGATCAAAAACATACAGAAGCCCTTTGATCGTTTCAGGGGAGCAGTCCTTCGGTTCTAAAATGGAGACCCCTGACAGCGATGATGTGAGAACTCACACCGTTGAGTTTGAATCAATGGACTATGACTATGGTGACAATGCTGGAGCCTCATCAGATCTAAATTCTTTGAAACCAGAATTTCACAGTTCCAAATGTAAGTATGAAACATTAAGGGAGCTTATACATAGTAACCCATGTATCGTTTATATGTGCTAAATTGGCACAGTGATTGCAAAGTGATGTCTAATTGGTATACTACCCAGTAGTGAAATTGGAAGGACCTTATGCACACAAACAGAAACATTGACAGCAGCTGAGTCCCACAAAATAATGAAAACAACCTACTCTAAGGAGATCAGCATCTCATGTGTAGCACAAAGGGTCCATAGATAGATGTGAGTTTAATGAGTTTGGACCAGCAGTATTGCCATAGTAACAATTAACAACTGCAGCCTGTTATAACAAAGTGTGAATTAGCCATTTTACTTTGACTTGACTTGGTGAGCAAGGAATCAACCAAGGAAGAAATATTAATATAATACTGGAGTTTTCATCCTTTTATCAGGTCCTTGTTTTAGAAACTGGTGATGAGAAACTGACCAATGTACGATTATTTTCATACTCAATTTTGGTATAATTAAAAGAGCCTACATTTTGCTTCACTGTACACTAGGACTCGGATCTAGTATGCGGTTGTAATGGAGTGTGCTTGCCCGGGGGTGTGTGTGTGTAAATGCCATAACTCAAAAAACTATATAGTCGTGAAACTGCATATTCGGTTTGTGGGTATCACTTATTGGGTACAAGAGCGCTATTATTTACTGAAGATATCAAAAGTCATTTATGGTCAGCAGAGGTCTGTAAACATGATAATTGAAAAGATGAAACTTCGATATATTTCATATTTATGATGTAAATCCACCTTATAGAGATCTAGAATGCTGTTGTTTTCTGGGGAGGCCAAAGGTCTTTCAAGGTCAAATTCTTCAAACACCTGGTATTCATAATATCTCAACTTTTAGGTAGAGCTTGTTATATGCTTCTCATCGTTAAAACTCCCAACTAGTTTCTTAGTTTGTTGACAGGGCTAGTCAGACACCACAGTATCTTCCATATGTGACCAACTTAACTATGTTTAAACTTCTTAGGGGTGGGGATTTTTTTCAGAAGTAAATCAAGGGGGGCTAAGCCTTATTTTGTAAAGGGACATGTGGCACATTTTGTACCGATTATGTACTTCTTTTCTTTTTTATCTTCTTGTTTTTCAGATGTGTCTGATAAACTAGATTTTGAACCAAACATTGATAAAGATGAGTATGAAGAACAAAAGTTTAAAGGTAACTAATTGAGCATCTCTATTTTAATAATTTAATCATCACAGAGGGCAAAGCATATCTGCCTTTGAAGACACAAACCCAACAATTCCTCATTGGTTTATTTGATAGGGATAGGGAACTGTGACGATCAGCTTTCCCACACACAGCTGACTAAGAATAATCTCATTCCATTTGGGGGATATAACAACTTAACCAGCTTTTCACACAAGGCTAAAAGACTTGATCAAGTCTAAATATGACATCAGATCGAGCCAAAGGTGATACAATGGCTTTTGTTTTTCTTTATTTATTACAAAGTTGATTTAAAAGTGTTTTCTGACTGACATTTCTCAGACAAAATTTTCTATGCTAAGCTATGTTTTTTTCTTGATGGCGCATGTTTGATTGGCCCTTTGGGTCAATTTATTCCAGGAGTGCAATTACAAAGTCCACACATTATGACCCTGCTTGCAAATAAAATTTCATAACAGTAGCCTTCCACACGCAAACTGCAAGATTTTGCAGATTAATATGGTGATACCGATGGGAGACTATCCCACAAACTCCCTCCCCATCCCCCCACCCCACCCCCACTCATCTTAATTTTCCTATCCGCAGTAGTCTTCGGCAATGCAATTCTTTCAAAAATTTCCTTAAGGAGAATATGCAGTACTCTTTTTCATTGGTAGCTATAGATGAAAAACAAACAAAATTGAGCTGCACATTCAGTTGTAGTGAGTTAGTGATCCAAACTCGGTTTCTGGAGAGGTAAGAAGTTAGAAATTGCCTTTGTAGTTTGATTAAGATGGTAGAGCGACACAGCAATTTCAATTTTCAGAAACTTGAAACAGAGTCAAGGCAGTGTTCCAAAGCGAGAGACAGTATGTCCAGGGATGATAGAAAACAGGAATGATTCACAAGGTTGTCTGTAAATCCGTTGGTCTATCTCTTTGTGTTACCTGCAGGTGATTAACAGCTGTTGTCGCACGCAAACATTGCTGGAGTTTTGGACAATTTCTGGACCCTGATTTAGTTTTATAATGAAAGTTAACGATCAAGATAATTATGCGGCCACATACAGTAACTTGATTTATAAAGAAATTACCCTCGTAGCGTCGGTAGCCGTTGGTAACGGCTAATTTTTTAGGGTATCATGGCAATTTGTGGTAGGTACCGTCTGGTGAAATTCAAGACCTGATCCAAATATTGCACCGGTTCTATGGATGTGTACTTCTGAAAAATGTCAGAGGTCAATCTGATTTGACTGCTTATGCACTGTGAAAACTTTACGTTTAAAGCAGGTGTCACATTTCAAGACCAGAGCTGTTTCTTAAAGTAGACTTTTCATTGGTTTACTTTATTTTGAATCAAACTACAACTTCTCTTCCTCTTTCATCATCAAGAAGGTCTGAAGCAGGGTATGCAGTTAAGACCCTATCAAAAAGAACTGTCTCAGAATGCGTCCAAAGGTGAAAACACCATCATCCTCGCTCCAACAGGAACTGGGAAGACAATTGTTGCTGTCGATGTCATCAGGAATCATTTCAGCAAATGTGACAATCCCAAGGTTGCATTTGTGGTAGAAAAGGTGCGTTTTAGTTCTTTCAGAAATCATTTGGATTTGTCTCACATGGCAAGATGCAAAATATTATCAGAGTTAAAACTTTAAGGACTCTTTGAAAATAAACCAACCCCTAAAGCCCTAAAGCCTTTCTTTTGCTGAGTCACTTATAAACTATTTAATAGATTATTTTTTTATGCTTGAACATCATTTCAGAGAATTCAATGTTCATGAGAAACGTTAAGTGATTAGCCAAAACTTTGTTAAGTTAAATGATTTTATAACCAAAGTTCGCCTTAATCTCCAAAGCTTATTGTGGGGATAAGATGGTGTGACAGAAAAATTGAAGAAGTAGAGAATTATATTAAAAACAACAAACTTAAATTGGTGTTAATATTGTCAAGATGATCAAGTATGTTATAAAGATTCCATTAGATGAATTATGCTTGATTTCCGAAATAACTTGAAAGTAGTTTGTATGCTATACTGATGGATAAATGACATATATGTGCCGTCGACCTATCTGGCATCTACCAATTTAGCTCCACCTTTCTTTTCTAAAATATTGCTGTTTTAGTAGATGAAGTCATGGTATACTTTTATAATAATTTGTGCTGTTGTCGCATTATATTTTCATAATGGGACAGATTAAACATTGTAAACATTATCATCATTGAAATTTGATATAGTTTTAGCAGTCCACTGAACCTAACCATTAGGCTGGCATACATTCAATCATGTGTAAATCAGGCGTCTCCATGGCAATACTGTGAAAATTGCAGGTTCAATGTTTGTAGTTCTTTTTGTTTATACAATTTCATTGAAAACTCATTTTCTGTTTTAGAAAGCTTTGGCGGACCAGCAAGAGATTGCCATCAAGAAGTTCTTAGACGGTGGTCAGGTCGGGCGCAGCAATATAAATGTCGGTAAGGTCACTGGGGATACAGTACTCACCGACTTGGAGACGCAATTGGATACACTAGATATTGTAGTGTTAACGGCTGGAGTGCTTAGCAACGATCACCGTGCCGTCACTGATCAAACAATTGCGGTCAGCAAATTCACTTTAATTATAATTGACGAGTGCCACCACTGTCAGGTTAGATATACAGTATCACCCTGTTGGTACAATTTTCTTTTCATTCTTTTGTTTTTAGTTTGTTATGACAGTTGTAACATGCTAGTTGAGCTAGTGATGAATTGATCAACTTGAACACTGTAGATTCCATCTGTATCAAATGCCTACATCAACCAAATGTTTGCCCATTTCTAGCAGGGATTATACATCAAGCTGGATTATATGTAGTATAAGAGGGAACCCCATTTTAAGAGTGAGTGAGTAATTTAAGTCTAACTTTTACGCTTGTATTGATATGACTTTTTCATAACACCATGTCGGCTCTACCCTCTGTTACGCCGTAGGAATCGTAATTTGTTGGGTGTATCAATGTACAATACTCTGGTACATATTTAGGCCTGTAGCAAGAATCAAGTTTTAGATGCGGGGATGTTATCTTCGTTCATCTTGGTTATATTAAAGTATCATAATATGGTACATATTCATGCCAGTAGCAGGATTCATATTTGTGGGGTGGGGGGCATCCCTGTTTCAGCCCCGAAAATTACTGTGTGGAGAACTTTTCCCCCTGCTCTGCCCTGCTGTCCCTCCGGCTGCACCACTGATATGTTCCCTTACTGTGTGGAGAACTTGACCCTCTGCACACCCTCCTCCCCCTCCGGCTGCACCCCTGATGTGTTCCCTGATTGGTTAAATTGTGAACCACCACTCGAATAGATGATCAGTTTCGGTCCCAATTGAGCTTGAAAAATAAACCACCGTGTATGAGAACTCTTTGATTTTGTTACCCTTTTTACTCCCACAAGATTAACTATGCATTTCTAGTAGTCTTATCTACTTTCTTGTGACAAACCTTCTTATACCTCATCAGTTGTTATAATGGGATTTCATGGCTCAAGGGTCAATTACAACACTCTGCATAAGAACATATTCCACCACTCTCCCAGAATGCAGATAAACCCATTACCTCATCATGGCTGACCCTTGGGGTCATATGCAATTTGCCTTACCCAAGATGTATGAACAAGTTACTATGGATACTTCTCTTTTCGTTTTCTATTCATGTGATTGTAGAAATCCCATCCCTATAACAGACTTATGAGAATGTACCGTGAAGAGAAGAACGAGTTGATTTCCCTGGTTCAATCAACTGATAAACTTCCTCAGGTAAGCCAGATATGCTCTAATTTATAAATCTTGTCATCCACCCTCCCCCCCACCCCCCTCTCCCTACCATTTCCTCCCTTATTTTACCTTATCATATCACAGGATCAAAGGTCTGCGGTAAAAAGGAGGAGGGGGGGGGGGGAAATGGCAAAATGACCAAATCCATCAGAACCATGTAGTAAAAAGTTGATATCATGTTAAATTACAATGTCAAAGGTCACATGGTCACTGGTCACAGATGTCACAGTTGGCCAAATTTGTTTGTTTTTTTGTTTTTTTATAATTTAAAAAAAAAAAAAAATTTTAATTTTAATTTTAATTTCTTTTTTTTTTGTTAATTTTTAATTTTAATTTTTAATTTTTTTTTTTTTTTAATTTTTTAATTCAAATGTAGGTTGTTGGTCTAACAGCTACACTGGGTGCAGGGAAGAAGAGCAGAAGTGTTCCCAAAGCTGTTGATCATGGCCTAACCATTCTTGCCAACATGAATGCCAAAAACATCAGCATGGTAGAGAGAGAAAAGGATTCCCTGGCTGAATATTTAAACATACCAGAAGAGAGTGAGTAAAAAATCGTAGGCTTCGTAGGAACGACATTTCAACGAGTGTGAAGAATTTCTGATGATTTTTTTTAACTTAGGCAAGGAAAGTGAAAGTAGCAAACCTGCTGTATCTGCCACAGTGAATGAAGTTGGAGACGGGTGTGGAGGGGGGAGGGGTGGGGGAGGTGGGTTTGGGGTGTAGATTCATTGACTTGGAGGCTGAAATTAAATTAAAATATTCCTACTCTTGATAGGATCTGCATTGGCTGCGGAGATGAGGAAACTGCGTATCAACAAAGTCCAAAAATAAAATATCCCAACAAAACCCATATCAGCAAATCCTTGTGTAATGCAAGAAGCTTAATTTTCTGAACCTAACTAATACAGACATGACTCAAGAGTTCTTGTCTATGCATTGGAACACTTTCATTACAAATAAACTCACAGTCAGAACCAGTCACTGGATCTTAAAGTTGAGTTACTGACTCAAATTGATTATTAATTGGTTCCCAAGACTGTCGATATGTAGATTTCACGATACAGTACTATCCAGTTGATCCAGATTCAATTGCGAGCATGAGCTTTCTGGACAGAGGACCCCATAGCAGACACAATCAAGTATGATCCAGTTTGCTTGTTACATGCTTTGTATTTCTACAGTGACTCCAGTGTATGTGGAGAGACGAGAGGAGGACCCCATAGCAGACAAAATCACTGAATTGATGACAGAGATTGAAAGAGAGATGGAATCCCTTCCAGGTATATACTGATCCATTCCTGCTATGTAATCTAAAGCGGGCATTGATCCTCTGATTCAGGCTGGTATGTTTATATGAAGAATGAATTGATCCTCTGATTCTTGGTATGTAAATCTAAGTATGCTTATCTGAAGAATGCATTGATTATCTGATCCTGGTATGCTTATCTGAAGAATGCATTGATCCTCTGATTCCTGGTATGTAAATCTAAGTATGCTTATCTGAAGAATGCATTGATTATCTGATCCTGGTATGCTTATCTGATGAATGCGTTGATCCTCTGATTCCTGGTATGCTTATCTGAAGAATGCATTGATCCTCCGGTTCGTGGTATGCTTATCTGAAGAATGCATTCATCCTCTGATTCTTGGTATGTAAATCTAAGTATGCTTATCTGAAGAATGCATTGATTATCTGATTCGTGATATGCTTATCTGAAGAATGCATTGATCCTCTGATTCCTGGTATGTTTATATGAAGAATGCATTGATCCTCTGATTCCTGGTATGTTTATCTGAAGAAATGCATTGATCCTCTGATTCCTGGTATGTTTATATGAAGAATGCATTGATCCTCTGATTCTTGGTATGTAAATCTAAGTATGCTTATCTGAAGAATGCATTGATTATCTGATTCCTGGTATGCTTATCTGAAGAATGCATTGATCCTCTGATTCCTGGTATTCTTATCTGAAGAATGCATTGATCCTCCGGTTCGTGGTATGCTTATCTGAAGAATGCATTGATCCTCTGATTCTTGGTATGTAAATCTAAGTATGCTTATCTGAAGAATGCATTGATTATCTGATTCGTGATATGCTTATCTGAAGAATGCATTGATCCTCTGATTCCTGGTATGTTTATATGAAGAATGCATTGATCCTCTGATTCCTGGTATGTTTATCTGAAGAAATGCATCGATCCTCTGATTCCTGGTATGCTTATCTGAAGAATGCATTGATCTCTTGCTAGTGTGGTTATATGAAATATATATTGATGCGTTAATTCCTGATATTTGTGTGTAAAAACATATTGCATATTGCATTTCTGTTGATGTTTATTGATCCTTTGTTGATATGAAGAATGCATTGGTCCATTGGAAATATTTATGTAAATATGAAGCAAAATATCTCAAGAACGGCACTCATACTGCATTTGTAGATGCCACTTATTGGGAACATGGAGCTTGTTGTTTGTAGCTGAGATCAGAAGTCACTTGAGGTCACCGATGGTGATATATTATTAACACAGGCTACAGCGTTTGAAGGGCATCTTCAGGGTTAAGATTAATTACATGATGAATCCTCAAAGCAGTTGTGCATTTCTCATTTCTCATTTCAATATTTTCCTTTGTCAGGCTATCGTCACATTCCCAAGGCTAGTAGGGTCAAACCTAAAGACAGACAAGAATATGAACAATGGGTGATGACTGCAATTGGAAGGTACTGTCCAGAAATGGTGTATTCCGGGGAAGAAAGGAGACCTTTGATAGTGTGTCTGGAGTATTTGAAGGTAAGTAGTTCCTTACATGACTCAGTGGAACAACAGTTGACAAAGAATGAATTGTTGCTCCAACAAGGTTCTACATTTAAATGTTGACTAAATGTTGAACTACTATGCGATAACAACCTAGATTGTTGAGTACACTGTTGCAAATAAAACAATGCCTAAACATTCAAGTACTATTACCTTAGCTGAGCAGTGAGGATGTTGGAAATTGTACAGTAGAATGAGTTGGTTTTGCAGCTTGGCTGTAATGATGTGTAAGTTATAAGAATAAGAATATATTTAATAGGAATAATAATTCTTTGTTATATGTTATGTCAGTTAAAAAACTGTACTGTGAGGTCATTAGTAAACTGCTGTGCTGGGACACTGGTACTCTTATTGAGGAGCATTACTCGGACTGTTGTACTTGGTACTTTGAGTCTCTACTAGTCAAAAGTACTTAGTCCTCGGATAATAGTATTTGCACTGTGGGACTCGGTACTTTGAGTTCGAATAATGGTACTTGCACTGTGGTACTTGGTACTTTGAGCCTCTACTACTCAGAAGTACTTAGCACTCTGATAATAGTACTTGCACTGTGGTACTCGGTACTTTTAGTCCTCTACTAGTTGAAAGTACTTAGTGCTCGGATAAAAGTACTTGCCCTGTGGTACTCTGTACTTTGAGCCTCTAATAGTTGGAAGTAATTAGTACTCGGATAATAGTACTTGAACTGTTGTACTCTGTACTTTGAGCCTCTACTAGTAAAAAGTACATAGTACTCGGATAATAGTACTGGCACTGTTGTACTCTGTACTTTGAGCCCCTACTAGTCGGAAGTACTTAGTACTCGGATAAAAGTACTTGCCCTGTGGTGCTCTGTACTTTGAGCCTCTTCTAGTTGCAAGTACTGAGTACTCCAATAATAGTACTTGCACTGTTGTACTCGGTACTTTGAGTCTACTAGCCGGAAGTACTACTCCGATCAAGGAACTTGCACTGTGTTAATCGGTACTTTGAGCCTCTACTATTCGGAAGTACTTAGTACTCGGATAAAATTACTCGACTACATGATCTCCGTTTGCAGATCATGGCAAGCTTAATGGCAGAATACTTTTGTCATCTTACAGATTTATCAGAAGGCATTGTGCATTAATCGAGACGCCCGAAGTAAGGATGCCTGTACGTTCCTCAGAGAGCAGTTTGAAAAGAAGTTGAAAGAAAGAGACAGTTTTATTGATCAAAACTGGAAATTTGAAAGAAGCTTTTGCAGTAAGTAAATTTGATAGTTTGTACAAGTAAGTCTTTTTGTAGTCTCTACTAAGGTGATATAAGAAAAGAAAAAGTATGATTTTCAGCTGAAAGTTCAAGAATTTTGGATGCATACAATCCTTACCCCTCACAGAAAGAATTAAGACTGTATTGTGTACTTACCATTTTGTGTCATATTTTTCAGATAATATTAAGGTAATGGAGAAAGAAGCAAAACTGCCATGGTACAGAAATCCGCTGCTGATGGAACTGGAGCCACTAATCTATAACGAGTTTAAAAACAACGATGACTCTAGGGCACTCCTTTTCACAGATACTATAGAGAGCACACGTTTTCTGAAGCAGTGGATCGATGAGTCTCCAAAGTTGAAGAAAATTTTGAGATCTTGTCCAATGACGAGTGAAACCTGTGAGTCAATAAGTCATCTTTGATACTTTTAACACGTCACGGAAAACCTAACATTACATCCAGAAAAATTTAGACAGATGGTCATTTTAACGACAGAACTATCAATGTAGAATCATTGTTATAACTTAAATGACGCCACCAATGGAATCAGACACTCTAGTACTTTACGTTGCACCATCTCTTGATTGAGAGCATAAACTGATTCACAACGATTTTTGTCCTTGTTTGAAGTGAGCAACAATGTTTATAACTTGTGGTGGATGGCCTGTCATTTATCCAGGTAAATTCACACCTTGCAATCTATTTTCTACACACGTATCTGTGCTTTATTTTGTAGCTTTATGAGATGACATGTTTATATATATAAATATATATATATGACCTACCCCGAAAAGCTTCTCTTCAATGTTGTTCTTGCTTATAGACTAGCTCAAAAACTTAAAAGAGACAGGATAATTGTTTGTGTTCTTATGAAATCTGTTGGATAAATCATTCAACTAGTCAATAGAACTTATTCTCATTCTGTGTTGTCCTTTTAGCGGAAGCTCAACGCAGATCATCGCTACAGAAGTTTGAAGACCGTGATTACAACATGATGGTCGTTACTAGCGTCATGGAAGAAGGAATAGACATCGGCCCTTGTAATTTAGTGTATCGGCTAAACTACGTACCAAGTGACTGTGGTCGTATTCAGCAGAAAGGTACAGAACCACAGACGCGATAATTTCATATATTTTTGCAAATGTGTACAGAATATCGTATTATTAACTTCAAGAGTTAATTTTTTCTACAGTCCAATCCAATGAATACCATTTATAAAATACAAAATGATCTTACCTGAAGTAGACTCTGATCATACAAAGTTGATCTTTTTTCAACATAAAAACTGCTTAAACTTTTTAATCATATCTGTGATAATTTCATGACTTGTTTGTTGATGATGTGTTCTTGTGTGTTTCTGACTTAAGACTTGACTGTAACTCCTTTTAGTTAATTTGTTTGGCTACTCAAATTTGCTGAAAAGTCCCAAAAAATTATAGTTCCTCAAAATTTCCTCTTTGCTGTGTGATTAAGGGTGATATGAAAAGGTTGTCTCGGCAGCAAAAATTTTCAGTATGCACTGGTTTTGTAGAGTGACCGTTATTTTGTGATTGTAGCATATTTTGGGCCAAAAAGTGATTACCTTGTGTTAATGTAACACCAAGTAGAGAGTATCAAGGATTCCCACGTCATGACAGTCTGGGCCTAGATATCGATATAACAAATAATATACATATATATATACATATTTATTATATATGTTTTCTGTACTTTACAGGACGGATTCGAGCCGAGAATGGCAAGAGTTTCTTTGTCTGCTATGGAAATCTGAAAGCTAACGAGGAAATGGCCAAGGTGATGGAGAAGTTAATGGCAGATGCAGTGAAGGCCATCAGAGCAATGACACCACATATGCTCGTGCAACATCTCGAAAGGTGCCGGAAGTTGGACAAAAGGATGACAGAAGAGGAGACGAGGAAACGACGTCTGAAAGGACAATCAAGGGATTGGAAAGAGTACCTTCTATGCTGCAAGAAGTGTAGTGAAGAAGCGTGTACTTCATTCGATATCAAACGATACAATAAATCGCATCATTACGTCTGCTTACAAAGCTTCTGCGACGAGAAGATTGACATCAAACCCCACCACAAGCCAGGACAGATGGATGACATGTATAAACTTGGGAAGATATTTTGCAGCAGCTGCGCTAAGGATTGGGGAGTTCTAGCAAAGTTTCATGACTTGAACATCCCTGTAATCAAGATAGATAGTTTTGTAGTTTACGAACTCAAGATGGATGGGTCGCGAGGAGATGCTAAAGTATATAAGAAGTGGGTCAACGCACCATTTACCGTTGAGGATGTCGACGTTATTGAGGATGAATTGTCCTATGATGTCGACTTTGAAAGCTGGAACTAAGGTAACATTTGAAATATTGAAACCGTCTTTTGAGAATGATTTTATCCACATTTTGGGAATTTATAAATTTTAAGGAAATTTTAAAAAAGATTGACAAATAAAGAAATTTAGACTGTTATAAGACAGATTTGACAGTCAGTTTCAGAAGAAACGCTTGTGAACAGTCTTAATATCAAATATTCTTTTGGAAGGTTCATTTTCAATTTTCCTGTTTTCAGTCTACATTTTAATTTTTTATTTTCTTAAAAATGTATAAGACTTAATTGTCACATGAAGTCAGTGATTACAAAGAATAGTAGGAGTGATTATGCAACATTCTGATGAATGAGCCAGTTAGCATTACCTTAATAATATCTGTATATTACTGTACTATTAAATTCATGTACTGTTGCCATGGCAATAATGCATGCTCTGAAATTACTAACAAGATATCCAATGATTTTGTATGTACTATTGCCATGGCAATAATGCATGCACTCAAATTACTAACAAGAAAATCCAATGATTTTTTATGCGGTTTATTTGGTTCCGGTCGGGTACGTCTAAAATTTAAAAATAAAAGTTCTCTCATTATTTAACTGGACAGATATATTAATAACTTCAATATTTACTCTATTTTCAACTAATTAATGTAATATACGTGCATTTAATATCATAGAATGTCATAATTGGACAGTTCCTCTGTCTTCACGAATGTCATGACAAATTCATCAAGCTTTGAGGTATTTGTTGGCTGGCAATGGCTTTGTCGATTATTGTTTTAGATTTTGTTTTAGAGTTCTGTCTACCATATTATGTTTTGTACAGAAATCTTTAAATCTCTGTGATTTTTTTCTAAATTTGCAATAAGGGAACCAGCTGAGACGATATATGCTACTATAATTAAAATTTGTGTGAAAAGATAAATGCCAAACTTGTATGTCTATCTGTGCCAACATGCCATGTTATTGGTGGAGCTGTTGTAGAATAATAAATAAATAAATAAATAAATAAATAAATAAAAGCTATTGATTGTTTTGCTTCTGCTTACCTTGTGTTGAGTAAAACTTTTAAAGATATGCAAATTTTCAGTGTGTATAGCAGACGGTAGGTATGTGTCCTGCATTCGTAAGGAATAAAGGGTTCAAAATCTGCCAATATCTGACAGGCAAAATATTATGTGGATTTGGGTGTTTTGTTGCCGTGGCGCCATCTTAACAGGAGCGATACATTGTCAGACGAGAGGTACGACAATAACATGGGCACTACATTACAGGTGTAGGTTTGGTGCACTGGTTAGAGTTTCTACCCCCACAACCATTATAGTTCCTGTTCAAAACTTCAACCATCAACGATTTTTGTCCCCTATTCCAAGTTCAGTATTGTTAAACAGAGTGATCTGTGGGTGGAGGGAGTGGCACGAGGAGTGGGAGGGTGTACACTAGTATCTTTGGCCGACTACAAGGTTTCCAATGCCTGCACAATTCAGTGCAGGAAGCCCATACAGTAGGAACATGTTGGGCAAGACGCAACTTTTGGGTGGAACACGGCGTTAGTCGCATCCGATGTAAATTTCGTGTTCTTAAAAGTTACATCTGACGTAAATTTCGGGAGACGTCCTAAATAAGTAACTACGGTTTGAGCTCTTTACGTTGCAGAATAGTGATATAGCGCCACTACTATTTTATATATAGTAAAGGTCAGAGCCAAACATGGATCTGGTTTAAACAACTTCGTATTTGTTATGCAAATGTTTGGTTACTTCAAGGCTATGTTAATGATTCCTCAACTTTTTTTTGGAACCGCAACCCCCATAATAACCCCCCCCCCCCTCCCTGACCTATAACTCCCCTAACGTCTTATCTATGTAACATAATCATAAAACATGATTGGAAAACGGTTCAACGGCTATCTCATGATAGCTCTTATATAGGTATAACCATACACTACAGCACTTTACAATATATACATACGTTTGTTCTACCAGCAGCATTGCCATTACTCTCCCCCACCTCACCACCAGTCGGCACATCCTCCATGGTTAAAAGTTCCAGGTTGGGAACAGCTTGGCCTATAATATGTTCCAGGTTTAGGGCTGTTGGTGTGTCTGTGTAGGATTATGTGCTATTCATAATGGCGTTAGCTGGTATCGAGTTTTGGCGCATAGGTGTGGTAGATAGTTGGACCCTCAGAAGTATCAACGCAAGTGAATATGACAGACAGTAGCGGTGTGTTGGTGTAGGAGAGGGGGTGGGGGTGGAGGATTAAGTTATGTCCATAGAAATTAATAAATTTCTATGGTTATGTCTCAATAATCAAAATACTCCATTGTGCGTTATGTTCAAACCATGCATGCTTGGTAATTGGTTTGAAGTTTTAACTACATGTTGATGATGTTACACGTCATCATATCCATATTCTAATGTAAACTATACTAAGTCTCAATCATATATAACAACGGGTTGTAAATTTACAACTGGTACAATTATTATGCAATTTTGCTAACCGATTCAGGCAAATTAAGGCAGAGTTTGAATCTTGACACACATCATGCTCCAAGCAACACAAATGACAATTTGAGTGTTAGTAATGTTTCTATAACTGCAGCGGCTGCAGCTTTTAAGATATCTTCCCGTGAATACTCCTTTAAGACTAAATTTAAAGATGACGTCAGCTCCCTCAGTGAAAGCCCAAATGTTAATATTTTGTTTTTATATAGTCCTTAACTCAACCAAAATATATTCTTTCAGTTTTCGTATGAACATTACAGCATTGATGATTGGATGACGCTTAAACATCATTTGTACTATTAACATGTTATCTGAGGCTATACGATTCGAGCAATGAAATATGAAAGTGTAGGTCGTTTGCAGTAATAACTTCATTGTCCAAATCCATACCCTAGAAGACCTTGCCATTCACAAAAAACATCGAACATTCAAGCTTATACAAAACTTACAACAGAATGATCGCAAGTGAAACAGAATATTTGTTTTCGTGGTATGTATTGGCATAAAATTGGCAGCACATCAGGCATTCTTTGATCAAACCAAGGAGCTACAAAGACCAGCTCCATGATGAAAACTCAGTGTAATCCGAACAACTTGGCACACCATCTTAATGTCTTACACTATAGTAATATGTCAAAAATAAGTCTAAACATCGTTCAAAGCAATTGATGGATTCTCATACCGTCACTTGATATGACCGCCCATGAATTCAACTTAACTTGCCCTAGCGTCGATGCCGCCCCCCATCCCCTTCCCACCCCGCCCTACCTTCCACCCTATCCCTTTTACACTCTCCGTTATTCTCCTCAACAAATTTTATGATCATAAACCCTTAATTTAATACTGTTCATCTTTACTGTACAACATATATACAGAATTGTTTTAAGCACCATATACGAAAAGTACCGATTTAACTTGACTGTCGTCACGTGACAATAATTAACCAGTCAATAAACACAGACACAGACAATGTCTTATCCCAAAATCAAATCATCGCTTCAAACTTCTCAAACGAAGTATCAACAAATGCTTTATAAAATAGAGTCCTATACTGTATACACCACGGTAGTAATAAGAATAAGGTTTTGATTCATTAAGTCCAATGAAACGAAAGTAGTTTTCCATATTATTCGCAGTTAGCTTCAATGTAAATAATATGATTTGTGACTTTTATCTGTTTATTTGAGAGATTTCCTTTTGAATGATTATAAAACAAAAAAAAACATGCCTAATTTTTTTGTAAGGTATGTGGTGGCCTTAGTAGAATTTAGTTCATAATTCTGCACATTCAAGAAGCAGGTACTGTAATATTATGAATAAACTCATTATTACATGATAATTATAACATCACCGTTTACTCTGTGGTGATCTTGTTTACATATTCGATAGACCCTTAAGAGTTAACTGTAGTAATTTCCATGAGAATGCTCATTTGCATAAGTTTGGTACAACGTTGAACAAACAATACCGTTTTTTCGCAGAAAAAATATGTAAAAAATGAGAGGATAAAATTAGAATGTGTATATAGGCGGCCGTCCATAAAGACGGGTTTCAGAACTGGTGGTTTGGACATTGCATTGCGAAAAACAAACTGAATCATGAAATAATTTGTTAATGACGATTAGGTATTGGGGGATCTAATTCCCAAAATTGTATTTTTTTCCCTTTTAGGAAATGCACAAATAAATAGTTACATGGTAAACAATACTAATAACTCTGCTGTAAACGTCATGACTACTTCCGGTGACGTCACACATTGACGTCCGACCTCCTTCAATTTTCTCAGAAATGAGAGAATCGTGATGGTCAAAACTGGAAAGTTTTGACGGTATTTGCTTCTAGTACTTTCCTATATCACCATTTTTGGGATAGGATTTGAGGATATTGTTGAGACGGTTCAAAAATACCAAATAAACAAAATATACAAGCTATTCCAAACATCACAATAGTTGATGCTTAAAAGGTGCGCTCAAAAGTATTTATATATCATTACATCTTTAAGTGACTTTTAAAAAAAAAAGAAAAAAAAAGTTACAGGTTTCTATTAATATCAAGAAAGTGCATTGGGTTACTGAAAGTGTGCAAGTCACGTTTGTTACTCAAAACATATGAATTGTGCTCATGAATATTT
>JAIPMN010001881.1:0-25311 GCA_020650975.1 Apostichopus californicus | reverse complement strand
CCCCCCCCCCCCCCACCCCCTCAAAAAAAAACGCATCGAAGGTACGTTGTCATGATTGCGATAACTTTATTTACCTTACAGTTTCACATGCCGTACCGGTAAAAAGTGGGATGGTATCAAAACGGAAGGGTATGAGAGCGGGAGGGGGGGGGGGGCAGTATGTCGATGCTATTGGATTAAATTTGAGACCTTTAAATTTGGAATTTAAATGGATATTGGTCTGTAACTATTGTAATGGTAAATGAACAACGTGATCAGCCTTTCTGGCATGGATAGGTTCCATAACAAATTTAACAAGTAAGATATAACTCTCAGTCTGAGTGGAAAGAATGAATGAAAAGACTCTCTCTTACCTTACATATTGGAGGAGACATGTTCCTGTCACCGTTCTGAGGATGACATACTGTTCCATGCACCCTCCATCCTCCAGACACTGAAAGCATAGCTGAGCCGTTCGTGGGCCATATAACTACAACTACCGGCCATCTTCTGATCTTTTTCGTCGCTTCCCAGCACTTGATACAAAAAATCTATATACCTCGAAGCCAATTTTAATGTCTGTATTTTGCTGAGTTTATCTGAAGGAAGAGTCGGGATAATTTTTCTTAGATTTGAAAAAGCATCGTTTAGATTCTGTGTACGTTGTCTCTCTCGTACATTCGCCATACAGCGTTGATTTTGTACGTCGTCAAAACTCTGCGAACCTTTCCGTCTACACTTGCCGCCTCTACTACGGCGTTTGCCCGCCGTGTCGTCGCCCGTAAGCGATTCTGTATCTTCGCCGTCCGAGGATCGATATTTCCTTTTACGATTTTGTAAGTCGTCGTCGTAAATTGTTGGAGACAATTCTGGATCCCGTTTCAGATCGGATCCCGTCAAACTCATAGAATCCGAATAGCTCCCGTCACTGCTAGGAGAGAACTCTCGAGGTTCCATCTTAATTTTAGAACACTGCTGAAAGGAGACTGCAGTCGAAGACTGTGTGTTCCAGATAGTATCGAAAACCTTGCTGGAGGTTACGCACTCAGATGGGGTTTCCGCGAAGGCACAAGAACTACGACTGTGGAAGGGAGTTAGTTGAGGAACCCTGTGCTGTGGGTTGCGGTGGTGGTAGTACTCAGCCGGCGCACCCGCGACGTCCGGCCGCCAGACTCGCTGATTTGGCTCAAACACAACAGACCCACTCCAAGTCGCACCTGCAGAAAATAGAACCAGAAAAAAAACTCAGCTGTAGAGCAGTATGGGGGCAGTTAAGTTGAATTTAATTAGTGTCTCAAACCTACGCAGCAGGATAGAAACCACATTACAATTCCACTGACAGCTCATAGGTTTGACTACGAAAGTCTATCCAATCTCAAGAGAGACTTGCCTCGTACACAACACAGACAGCCAAAACTTTGGAACAGTTTGAAAAAGAAAAAGAAAGAAAAAGTTTGTTGATGGTAGAGAAAATCCGTAGAAGATATAGAGAGATAGCTTACTGTGTGCTCCTGCCAAAAAAAAAAGTCACGTAGGTGGAGATAGAGAAAAAGAGAGAGTTATACTGGAGATGCGAACTCTGAAATTATCCCCTCTATGAACACAGGAGGTTTATGATGGTAAAGATTAATAATAGACGACAGATCTGTCATCGGTGACCAAAGGTGAACACGCACTGCGTCTCGGTGAATGAATTTGAATCTCGCGTCCCCGACTGAATGCAAGCTAACCGCTTCACTAGGCTTTGGCGTACATCCGTTTGTTTCAAACGGAAGTTCGCACTCTCTCTCACTGCCTTGCATGGGTTTTTTTTTCCTTCTTGTGTGTGTCTGTATGTGTGTGTGTGTAGATCATCATGGTGATATCGATGACAATGAAACATGACGGCTTATAGAATGATAAGTTAATTATCAAGGCTTTAGACTGTTTACTTAGGGTTGATAAAGACGGGTCTTTTTCTTCCACAGACGGATGGAGGGGTGGGAATATAGTGCTCTTGTTCTTGTTTTTTTTCTTCTTGCATATAGAGTGTAGGTATTGCTATGTGTTTATTAGTTAAAGTGTAGAGGGAGCAATGCGCGCTGGATCTATCGGTTTCGAGAGGGGGTCACTAGGAACGATAACCATAGTGCGTTTAAATTCATCATTGTGATATTAGCCTTTTATAAAATGAGAAGGGGAGGGGGGGGGGGGGAGTGAGGGAAGAGGAATAAGTACACTGCCATTTCCCAATCTGCAAAGTAATATGACTTATTCTATGATATGGACATTTGGCTTTTACGATTATGTAATCCCTGCAGACGTTTAATAATTTATTCCACTTTGTCTTGTCAAATTCTCTGACGTCACAAAAGCTTTATAATATATCAACGCAATGCATAACGATAATAGCATTTTCGCAACCAGTTCCGTTACTCTCTGCAATTTCGCATGCAACTAGATGCAGTACAACGCATTATTCAGTCTATTTAGATTGGTAACAAACTACAACAACAAGAAACAGTCCGTTAGATTGACAATTAACCAGATAGAATGATTTTCTCTGTCTATCAAACATTTAAAGAGTAGTTTACATTTAGAGTATTGTTTTCTTTCATTTAATCTGATCAAAATCTCAGAGGTATGAATTAATCGAAGAACTCCTAACTTCGAAGATAAATGTGTCAACCAAATCTCTCACCCCTCCCTCTCACCCCTCCCTCTCACCCCTCCCTCTCACCCCTCCCTCTCACCCCTCCCCCTCCCCCTTCCCGACGAGAGGGGGTGACTAATAATTTCTATACAGTTCTACACAGTAGTCTATATGATGATATTAACCTCTGTTACTATGCTTATAGTAGTTTGACAGCGCGTTTGTCATCATTTTAATTCAATTGTCTTCTTCACTATGAGATTCCATTTTTAGAACAATATTTCATTACTCAACTCAACGTGAAGTTATGAAAGGGGTAATATTAATAGGAAGCTCCTAGATTACCTACTACGGAAACACTTTCGGTTTATCATCTGATAGAGTTGAAAGTCAGAATAATTATCGGAAGACACTTGAAACCGGTTATTATATTATTGATTAACAAAGGGAGGTAATTTATGATCGTTAGTACATGGGTGATGCACACACAAGACGCGGATTAATGAAATAGCTTTTTATTTAATTAAGTAAAGAGTAAATAAAACAAAAACTGTATTTTCGTAGTTGAAATGAGCTTTGAACGTTGGTTGTAACTCTAAGACCTATGACCGGCTTCTTTTTTTTTTTTGCAGTTTATATTGATACTGATGAAGCAATTTTCTTCGAAACTAGACTCCCATCACAATATAGTAGTTCCATTTAGCTTGGCTGGCTGGTTAAGTTTCATGCAAGTAATGATGCTTTTCTAATTAGAATATAACATTTCATGCAACATTAATGTGACAATGTGGCCGAGGGAAACGTAATGCTGAGAATAGAATGAAATTTGACTGTTCATTAACCACGGTAGTGAACAAGACCTAGTCAATTTTTTTCTTTAATTTGATCAATCATCAAATACAATATTACTTGCACGTTGATAAACTTGTCGATAGAACATCTAAGGCTGCAGGCTCTGCACATTTACAGTACTCGAGTGGAGTCCGTACTCGTTCTCGAGTACATGTTTCTGTACTCTGTGTACTCAAGGTTTTGGATTCGCCCTTGAGTACGTTTACATTTGTCGGACCTCATACGCATGATTTTGTATTAGTACTCGCAGTCAACCCGTACTCAGCAAAAGTAACTATCATGTACTCGACCCGTATTTTTCACTTGTACTCACGGGTTTATTCTGGCACTTTGTACTCATATTCGCTTTCGGATTCCGCGTACTCGGGACTAAGTTGTACTCACACAACAAGTCTGCATCGCTGGGAACAGGTGTTTCAATGGTTAAACACGTACGGTTTGTATCCTTGCTGAGTCGTATCGCCACCTCTGTAATACATATTAATATGACGTCAGGTGACAGGTCTTTGCACTCCACGTCTCTGACGTCATAACTGCGGTCAGTTAGGGTGTTTTTAGACCACCATTGTTTATATGTGACGGAGGTGTATATCGAACGTCGAATTAAGGATTTTGGAAAGTGTTGTATTTTGTACAATTGGAACATGTGAAACGTTATATATAGCACGGTATGAAAATCATGGTCTTTTCTGTTAAGATCTTAAATTTCGTCGCAAAGAGGCCTCGTATACTTATTAGACAATTTAATGATTTTCAAAGAAAACAGAAAATGAAAATAAAATCTGCTTGCAGTGGGATATCATATTGTGTTGGAATTGTGACCGTCCTTGGTACATATAGCTTGATATGAGAACCATGGTCTCTATTGACGATGTTGTCCTGAGAACCATGGTCTCTATTGACGATGTTGTCCTGAGAACCATGGTTTGTATTAACGATGTTGTCCTTATGACACATACTGGGCAATGTTATGCATACATGAAGCCTACACTTCAACTTTGTAGTAAGTTATTTCTGATATAGACCTATATATTCACATTATAATCCGTGCAGTGTTCATGATTTTATATGAAGATATATACCCCGTATATATACCTATAAACCTATACCGTCCAATTGGTACAACCCGGACTAGTTTTATCTGTCCTTCATGAAGATCCTTTAAGGGACATCAATTCATTGGGATCCAATGAAATTGTAATCTTTCTCTCAAACAATAATTTGCCCCCAGAAACGGAATCCATTCTGTATCCTTGCTTCGTCCATGTTTTCTCCTTGATTGGACGTTATGAGTATTGACAGCAAATGAGCCTCTAACATTGAGTTTCCCGGGCAGCAATCGGTTAGTTCCCCGGTATCCCGGGGAGCCAAATTTACTTGTGGTCGATTGAAACATCGACTTTTTGCCCAACCCGTGTCTAACCGCAAGGTCAAAAAATTGTCTAATTTTGGAGTTTGGTAGAAGGAAATTGTTCCATTTACTAAGATGTCGCATCCTTACGCTCAGTTGGGGTGTTTGTATAATAAATTTGATCGAAAAACGAAGTTTTTGTGTGAATCTCAAAAGTTTTCATTGCTTAGTCAATATCGAACCGGGGGCTTGATGATGAGCCGTGAGCTTGTTGAGATCTGAGTCACTCTTTGGACATCTCTCTCATTAGCCACCAAATCAGCTTTCGTAGGAGGTATACAGAAATCTTAGCCACACACCAATACAATAAACCGCAATCTATTTTTAGGGTTCCGGTTTTGACTTGTTTTTGAGTCACACAATACAAGGCATCCTTTTCATTTCTTAGATAAAATTTTAAACTCGTTTTCGCTTTGATAATTTGCCCCATTTTTTTTGGGGGGGGGGCTGTTAAGTCCAAAAATGATGACTATACATTGCTGTAGATTTAAACAAAATCACGAAATTTGATATTCCATCCTGCTTCGATATTAGAAGATTTGTTGGTTGATTTTGATAAATTGTAGATACGACTCATATATACTTAAGTCCCACAAAATTGCATTTAACTTGTATTTCGAAATAATTAAAGGAAAGGAAACAAAATTAAAAGAGTTTTTTTTAATCTGCATATTTGCATATTATTAATATTTGAATCACAAAGTTTCTGGAAAGAAACAAAATCTTAAATTCAGTGCTAATTATATACGCGCTGTATTATCATGCATCTAGTGACAAAATCTAGAATAATATTTTAATATGATCGTGTTTTAATCTATTTTTTTTTTAAATTTGAATAATTTTACAAAAAAAATATATTACGGCACCTTACTCCTCCTGCCGATGATCAGTATCACAAGTACAGTATGTTTAACTCAAACGAGAAACACACGTACAGTTAATCATACTGATTATCGAAATTGTAAACGGCTCCTTGCGGAAGTGCGGACACGTTTGGTATATAGCCATTGACGCTATGATAAAATGACACATATATGCACAATGTATTTCCTCACTGCTTCCCCTCCCCCTTCCCCCCTGTCTCTTTGTAAGTCAAATTAAATGTTACAATGAGGCTGTGCTAAGTATACACACATATAGACATACAAGACTGATCGCATACGGTGACTATATTCCCAATGGGACCATCACTGGTAAATACTGCAAGCTTGTCTTTCAATACGGACTAGATTAAAGGACACAGCTGTATTGGTTGGCATCTTAATTAGTCCTCTGCTCGAAAAAACCATCAAAGAACAACGATGAAGTCGATGTAATTATCAATAGATGATTCACCTTAGAAATGTATGTTTTGCTAAGAGAACATGTTTTTCTTTCACCATTGTTTTTTTCAAAAAGAAGTTTTCTTTTACATTCCATATTTTAATTCTGATTTTTTTCTCACCATTTCGTCAACAATTTCCCCTCATCTCACCGAGCATTATGTCTTAGACGATCAATGTAACCAAGGCAACCTTTTATGGCTTTCACCAACCTTTATTTAATAAGCAAAATATATTTAATAAGCGACTGATTATAATGAACATGATTGGATCCTCAAAATGTCGCTTTTGATGACACTTTTTCCAAAGTTTTGCATTAATCATAACTACAAAAAAAAAATTGAACAACTTCGATGTTCACTTGATTGTGTGAAACAAAATTTCGGTCGTCAAGGTAACGAACTACATGATTATGGGGCTTAAGTACCGAATCTGTCATCAAAAAGAAAATAAACTACAAATTAAGCTGCGTTAAATATTTCTTAATTGGTTACGGATCTTCTTTGTACTCATATTTACTATGTAACATGTGAGCCTAAGTTGACAGCCTACCGTATAATGATATTCTACGACAACTGCAATCATTATAGTTGAAAACTTACTTTTCATGTCTTGCTTATATATTTTATTGCTTTCGTGGCTGTTCTGACAATCAACAATTCAACACTAAAGACAATGATCCCCATTTCCATACGTCAGTGAAACATTTATATTTAAAGATCGTTGGTCATGGCAGCCAATTTTAGGACCTAACAATTCCTAGAAGTTTTCAAAAAGTACTTTCCTATAGGCAGCCTTGATTCTCCAAATTATTATCAGCCGATGGAGGAGTATTAAAATAGAGAATTAAAGTTCTCGGTGTGGATAACTACGTTCATAGTTTGTTTGTTAGTTTCAGTAAACTAATTAACTTTGAGCAAGCATGGGTGACCATTTGGTGAGCTTTTTTTTGGGGGGGGGGTGGGGTTGTGACCTATAATTCGTGTCTTGATTAAATCTCATGTCGTTTGAGATAGCGGAAACTGTTAATAAAGACAATAAAATGCTCTATTGCTTCTTGTAGTGAATATTGATATGGCAATATGCTGTAACAGTAGCAGCTCCCTGATAACACCTCCCTGCAGTTTAAACGAAACCGGCCGGGACTCATGCTCCCCTTGCAGTCGGCAAAAAAAAACTATTTCTAGACAAGGTGAGGATTCACCTGGTATAAGTAGGAAAATGGACGGCAGTAAAAACAATAAATTACAAGGTGTTTGTCGATACGTCTAGGTCATTCACTGGACAGCGGAAATAACCCATAAATCTCTGACCAAACTAGAAGGAGATACAGTCTAGGTATTATAGAACTCTTGTATACGCAAGCTTTCGTCTAAGCCCTTCGTTTAGACATTATTATTATAGCCCTCGTATTGTATTCTTTCGGCCTTCCTTCCTATTTTTAAATATTCTAAACTTAATTGAGATAGTTAAATATCTGCAATACACTGTCCTGGGATTGACTAACCTAGTCTTATTTTATTTTAAAGAAAACGGAAATTATTAATAAAAAATAAAAAAAGAAGCAAATATGAAAACCACTATTTATCTTTGGGACATGATATCAAGAGTCAATGCATACAGCTAACGCTTTCATGGAGTTGTGTGGAATCAATATCAATAATCGTTAATTATAACATTGGTGTTTCTTGAAATATCTAGACAGGCGGTGGGGTGGGGGGGGGGGGTCGTCAGATGATCGATCAATCACGGCTACTCCCTATAGATCAATTATAACTTAATATAAAACTTGGAAAAGTACATAATGAAGTAATGATTTGTGACGTCAAACATGGCAAACAAGTCAAACTTGCATTTTCGTATATTTATTTCACAGATGTTATATATTATGCCACCCCCCCCCCCGCCCTTCCCGTAATCAACCGAATGCTCACGCGTATAAATACGCGCAATTTGGCTTCATCAAATGGTTTTTTAAACTAACTGCCAAGTGTCGATAAGGAGTATACCTGCACCAGAATGTTGCACTTACAAAAAGCAGTTTCTAAATAATCCGCACATTTAATAACGATTATTTTTACAGGCAAAGTGGACTATATGATTAGTATCTTCAGTATAGTTAAACATGAAATTGAGGCATAATAAGCCTAGCACAAGTGTTGCGGATGTTCGTTTCGAAGACTATGAATAGCACGATGTCCAGACTCGTGGACTTACAGTGAGAGTAAAGCTATCATTCTACAACAAATTATATTTTATATTGTTCTATCTTCTTTTGTCTTTCCGCTTTCTTTCTTTTCTTTTCCTTTGTTTGTTTGTCTTACACGTTTTCACTTTTCTGTTTTGTTTATACTCAAGTGTACTTTCATAACAAGAGCTGGTACACCATGCATAGGACGAGATGATTTGATCTTCAGACAAAGAATTCTCTTTTATACGTTTGATAATATAGGGTACGTATAGATTCTGATAAGAAGCTATAGATTCTGATAAAAAAAGATATGAACATTTAACTGAAAATAACGACAAGAATCCTTCTCATTGTTTAGACAGGAAGCACCTCTTTCACACCTTTGTCGATTTCACACAAACTTGATCAGGACCCACACACTGACAACATAACATATAGACCACTATAACGCACTACACCCACCCACCCATGCATGCAAGAATAAAATCTACACCTGCGAGGTAATTCTTATCAACGGGAAACTGTTCAACACTGCGTAAACCTGTCAGACTTGACAATTTCCACGCGTTGAAATATGTTGTTGACCAATTTGCACTGTTTACAACTTTTTAACTTATTTTTGACTTTTGATATTTCGTTGGTTCCCACGCCCTTAGGTACAACTAATTGGATTAATGGGGTCTCTAATTAGCTTGCCTGGGTACACCGCGGTCTCTCCAACCAATAAAACCCCTATTCGAGGTAAGGTTCCACCTACTGCGAACAGTTGTAATAAGGTCACCATTACCGCTCAGGAGAACCGGTACCCCAAGACACTCCCCGCCACGAGATTGGAGACGTAATGTCTTGAAACGGTTAAAACAATAAAGAAATTTCCGGATTTATTAAATTAAGAAATGTTTCGACCGGACTAACCAATAGGTATACAGTTGCCAAGATGGCCAGACTATATGATAAGTTACAATGGCGATCCGGAAGCAAAACAGGAACAAGAAAAAAAAACAGAAAAGAAAAGAAAAGAAATGGACAAAAACAAGAAAAAAAAGGGAAATTAAAAGACGAAGGTAGACAGGAAAAACAATCGCACTCAAACATGTGATTGTCATCGGTAAAACATTTCCTATCAATTTTGTTATTGAAAGAAATTAAAAAGATGTGTACGTCAATTGTTTTGTTTTTTCATTTTTTTTCTATAGTTCAACATTATATGTGTTATGGTCGCCCTGACTGTCACATTTGTTTATGAACCCTTAAAATATTACTTTAGTCACAAAATTAATGTTTATATGCAGTAGAACATTACACAAAAAAACCAACTATAGGCTATCAGCCCATGTAGGTTGTCACCCGATTAAACTCGGAGAACACAGTATAACTATACTGTAAATCTTAAAAGTTTTGTACCACAGTAAAATCTGGATCGTACTGGTCGTGCTGATAAGTCGGTAGCATTCGCTATTAGGATTACAGTAAGAACGGAGGATATGTTTAATCCCAACAAATCCAGTTTGATGCATTTGTTGGGATTACTGAGGGGGAATAAAGACGAAAGTGTCTCCTTTAACCTTGAAAAGTAAAAGTAATTTATTTGGGCAATATGGTTCCAGATCATTCGCAAGCAAAAAAAAAATTATAAGGTGAAAAATAGAAGTCAAAGTTTCACTGCAGGCTTTTTTTACAGACGCCCTCTGATGGAGAAAGCACGTATATTAATGGACCGGAAACATGGAGCTAATGTTATTAATCTTCTCCTTGTAGGCCTAATGAAATTAAATTCGATCTATAAATTTTCATTCTAGCGGACTAAACTGTGTAGGAATTGGTTACTTCGTCTCCAACATAAATCCATAATTTCCTATTCAAATTAACTGTAATATTATTACATATTGAAAAGACTAAACGGCGCCTCGGGCTACTTCATTTCTGAGTAAACTATTATGTGCTTCTAATCAGGGCACGTTTACGGTAACGCTTTTCGGTAGCGTGGGAATTGTGCGTTACAAAGTCAGGGAGGTTTCGTGGCAGGCCATTTGTGTCAAAAGTCCAGTTTAGATGTTTTGTAGGGTAAAACGGAATTCGATAAAAGCTTTAGCATGTTACTGGAACACAAGCAGATCTCCTTTTTCTTGACTCGATATAATCTTGAATTGAATACTAATTTTTCAGATCAAACAATATCTAAGTAGACATTTTAACTACTATGTTAGCGCTTCTTTGTTTTGTAGGCTGTCAGAAAAGGGGAAAAAATCATATCGCGGTGTTTTAAAATTCATCATCATTTCATTCAACTTTCTTGAGAATTTGTTGATATATAGCATATTTGAGGGCCGCAAAGAAATGATGACAAAAATTAGGGATCCTGGAATATAATACTAGAATAGATGTGTATTGTTGAAGAGATATATAATACCAACCATAATTATTCAAAAGGACACAACATCCACGCATTTTCTTTATCGTAATCTGTTCCAATAATTATTAATGCGAACATTATAAAAAGATCGGATTGCCGTTTAATCAAGTTACTTTGAGGTCCTGCTCGACACATAGGTATACAAATGTAGAATTAATGACTAGTCCTAAACTGCTGTTCTAATCATAGGATTGACTATAGACTTATTAAGCCGATATCGCATAGTCGTTAAAGAAGGCAGAGGCGGTGCATGGGAGAGGTCTCAAGTTAGTGAGGTGGCACAAACTTCGAGGGGCAGTTGGACTTTGAATTTATTAACCAAATCACAAAATCAACTCATAAAGTTCCATTCTGTACCACAAATTTCGAAATTCCTTAATAACAAATGAGTCCTTTTCTTATTGCCACTTCTCAAAGAAGAGGGCACTGTTAAGTTACAGAAACTGAAAAAGCTACACTTTTCATTCGCAAACAGGGAACATCTAAATTTATGAGACGGGGCACTTCAAACTTTTCACAAAACTGGAGGGCACGTGTCTCCTGTACCCCCTCCCCCTTCCACCCGCCCTTTCATGTTCCGCCGCCTATGTAAAGGGTCATAATATTCGCCAACAAAATTCTCTTTAACTCTAACTAGGCAAATATGACGGGGTATGTACTTTTTTATACAGGAAGGACTTGCAGTACGAGAACACATCATGATTACGAGTACAAGTAGAATGATATTTGGTATGAGTAGGGGTGTGAGTACAATGTTATAAATGCGGGTACCAAAGACGAAGTAACTCTGTAGTAATATTTCCACTGGAAGGTCAATCTATACTAGAATTCCAATCTGATCAGTATATTCAGACGAGTATAACAAGTATAGGGAAGCTATATTGTATACGAGTATACGGACACAGTACAAGTTTGCCAGGGAATATGGTACATAATCTGAGAATCCATTAAGCTATAAATGAAAGTTCATAACTTTCTTTCTTTCTACCTTTGTTTTAATTCAAGGAAATGACACAATTATTTCGACAGTCTCTCCATTATCAGATAACCCCCCCCCCCCCCCAAAGTGAAACTAAACTTGATTGAACTCAGAGACACGCATGCATCATAACTATTCCTTCCGTTTCAAACCATGTATGCAGCAATAATAATATAATAATAATTGCTACATGCTCGGCAATCTTTATCGCGACGTCTGCTGATTTGCGGTCGCTATTTACAAATCGCATTTTCCTACGGTTCATTTCTTTTCCAGTGTGGAAAATTGTAGCCCACAATCTTATACAAAGAAGATTAAAGGTATAGGTTTCTTCTTTCCGTTGTTTTTTAAATATTTTTTTAAATGATTTTTCGATATAATCTGATATGATACTATTTGTAAATTAACAAGGTGGTCCATTACCTTGACAACTTACGTTTCACGTAAAAGGATTTTTTTTTAAACCAGTGTAAATAATTTTTAAATATTGCAAATTACTGTTTACATGCGATCACCGCCAGCATAAACCTAATTTGCTTCTAATTGAGTGAGAAAACACTTTTCTTTATCACATATTTTTTCTGACACCCCTTCAAATTTTCCTGGGTCCTTCATTGACCCAGGTCTCCACTCCACCTCACCCGCCCCCCCCCCTCATGGATGAGCGCCCTTGTTATACCTAGGTAACCAAATTTATATTATTAGTATATGTGCTGTCGTAAAACAGTAAAAAATATAGCAAGAGCCACACAAGAAATTTTGTGCAGTAGTCCTCCCTGTTATAGAACGCCAATTGGACAAAAACAATGATAATAATATAAAGGTACACGATAATGTTATATCGATATAATAATGTTATGTAACGTCCATTGTTATCGTGTATATTAACATTATCATTGGTTACGTTTATATTATCATTGTACACTTTGATACTATTATTATTATTATTATTATTATTATTATTAATTTAATAATATTATCATCGTGTTCTTCTATATCATCATCTTAAATCATTACATTATTGTTATCACCTGTGGTCCTTTTTTTTTTGTCGTTCAATATATACGCCATACAATATAACATTTCGTAGATTGTCGAAAGTTACGCAAAATCACGCGGCAGCAGATAGGAACTATCAGTCTAGCACTTAACCGGAATAAAGTACCGAAGTATCGAAAAGATCTCATTCGCTGTGAAATTACGGTACGCTGGTGATAATTAAGACGATGTCAATTAAACGAAAGATGTCCGCATTCAACACTTGTTGGCGGATGTAATGAGAGTCTGACGTGTGTGTGTTGATATACAGAGCTGTTCAATGAAATTTTCTAACGTGAATTCGATTGATTTGTATACACAGATCCATTTATGTCTTGTAAATATATTGGGAATTTCCCTTATGAAACTGTTAACTTGAGTTCATCTATGTATAAGTTGTTTCGTAAGTTGCTAAAATGTCTAGATTTTTCTGAACTCCTTTCTTGGAAAATTTCTAACCATGATATACATATTCAATAAAGAGAAGTTCGTTTTAGTTGATTTTCCAGTAATATTATTAATATATACCAAGTCATATGTTCTCCAGAACTTTCTACGGAGTAAATGACGATTTATGTTACATTGATGTGTAACGTTGTCTATATACGTTTACACCACTATACGTGCAACAACAGAAGCGTAGGAGGGTATTTCTGATGGGTAAATGCGAGGGGTGGGGGCAGTGTTATTTGTTTGGGTTACGGCAGCTTACAAAAGGGCAGAGCCCTTCTGCGGCACTGTAAGATATTTCTTGTCCTCACGTAACTCAGACTAGTTTTGGAATGTATCTTCTTATTGTTTTAGTAAATTATTGAGGAGGTGGGGAAGAATGATCTCTTATTCCGGAGCTCTTACGTCCCTGAATTAATACATGGTATACAATTGTCAAGGTATCCCAGGATAACCACCCGTACTCTCTTACGAGAACTTGCCACTGTTCTGTAAGATATCGCTTCCTGTGTGGTCGGCCTCCCCTCCCCCACTCCCCACCCCCTCCCACACACATACACTCAAACGCACATGAGCCATTTGAGTTACCCACCGGCGCGGACGCGCAAACATCGCAACTCCCGACCAGGGCTTAACTACCATATATACATTTGGACAGTCTTGTTATTGTATTAGGCCTTCATCAGTATAGACTGAGGTGTACTTAAACAGTCAAGTATCTCAACCCGACGAGAACAATAGTACCGTCACCTCGTCAAAAAGCCACAAATTTCACTGTGATCCCTGTAACGAGGGAGATGTGAGGATTTTAAAATGTAATATAAGCGTGAAATTGGAATTCTTTAGCTTGGACGTGATCGTGAATTGAGCGCTTAGCCCTTGATGTTATCAAATAAAAAGGAGCTTAATGGGCTTGATAAATCCTTCCGAATACCACGTAAAAGCAGAGCTACAGTATATAGTCCCACTAGATCGTATCTGGTTTCATTAGGAGGCGGTATCGGTTACTCTATCCTGTAATCAAATAACGATTAATTTTAAACTCTAACTTTTACAAGTTTTTCTTTTAAAGTTCAAAGTCTCTTTTCCCATTTTTTACAACCTCTCATGTATTTATTTGCATTTGCAAGGATTGTTATTTTTCTTCTTCTTCTTCTGTTCTGTTCTGTTTTTCTGGCCTACTCTATCCTGATGTGAGGTCGAACAACTGTATCATATCATATTGACGGAGTATTAGGATCAAAGGATCCCGAATTACAAGATTATTGAAGGATATTATATCCCATCAACTTAACTCCAAATATACGCTAGGAATTTGATCTGGAAATAAGTGACTTTAAGTTTATGGAACTTTCCCAAAATAACAAGTTTTGAAATATCGCAGCGCAAAAACAAAAACATCAAATACAATGATATTATGCCAAGATGATACATTGTACTTGAGAGAGAAAAGCCAGGCAACAATCGTTTCAGGAATTGCTATTTCTATTATCTTTGACATGCCCTCACCCTCACCATTACCACCCCTTCCGCCCTTCCGGTCATATGTGGTAGTCTATACACATGAACTCCACTGAAAAAAAGGTGAGAGCTATTGTGACGCAATGTCCTAAACTCGATGAACGATACGCGTGGATACACTGTGCCGTATAATATCTTACAGGACTACCATATTTAGTTTGCTCCTGGTAAATACGTATCAGCTTAAGAAAAAAAATGAAATATTTCATGTTCTAAAAGGTTGAATAAAGTTCGTTGGATTAAAAAGTTAAGTTTCATATCAACCATCGCAGTATTGTCACATATGAAAAGTTACAAAAAAAAGTGCATTAATATTGATTTAAAGGCCTTTGTTTTTTCGTCTTCTTCTTCTTCTTATTTTTGCACGTACATCATGTAGATTATACACGAGCGTAAAGATGTCACGTGATATATGGCTAGTTATCACCTGAAGAAGGGTAGCGCTTCAGAAAACAATTAAGTCTTATAACTCCCATGGAAGCAGAAGTATTGCTGTGCGTCACTCTAGGGATAACTGCTGTATGTGATGCGCGAAATAAGTAGCCTGGGTGTACCAGAATAGCCAGAAATGCGTATCTCGTACGTTGAACATGTGTTTAAAGTAATATATCTTCATGGTTATGTAAATTAATATGAACATCAACTTATGGATTGGTGACAGGTTGATATTTCAGTATGTCAGATCGTGGCAAACACGAGTTCATTCTTGATTCAAGAATTTCAAAGTCTCTTGATGGCCTTAAAGGTAACATCATAAACCCAAACAGCTAAACTGTCTTCAATTTTAATGTTTATGATCTAAAAGAAAAAACATTGGCTATGTTTTGGAGCTAACAAAAATGTAAAAATTATTTCAGCAGGATGTCATTTTAATACTTTGTGATGTCATTGCATGTGCGCCAGTAAGAACTATTTTAGTCTCTCTTTGCTGATGTTTTTCAGTATAGGCTAATCTATGTTTGCTGTGGCAGTAACACTGCTGTTACATCAAATTCAGTTATCGAAGAACCTAGACAAATCAATGGTTAAGAAAATAATTTTAATAATTCAAGTAATGTAGTGGTGTTAATTTTGTGATGACATGTTTAGACTTGCTCAAGTAGTTTGCTTCTTATACTAGTGTTAGGGAACATCAAAACATTAACAGTCTCCTTCACTGAACAGATTTTGCTTATCCACGGATGTCTTCATGATATCTCCATGACAATGGTGCAGGGGCGTCGGAAGAGGGCTCAATCTGGAGGCGTATCAGGGCGTAGGGTATGTATATATAGATATACATACATATCAGTGTTCTGACTAAACTAACTCTAACTCTAAACGCAAGGTAGCAGGAACTTCAAACGTACAGGTCAGTCTATAAATAGAATTCCCAGAAAGATCATTTTTTTTCAATTAAATTAAATTGAGACACCCCATTGGGGACTGGTTAGCGATACCTCTCGTTAATGGGGATTGCAACCAGAACATTTATAAAGACAATACTTCTCCCAACGCAAATGTATACTTAAGTAGTGTTTATTGAGATAACTGGCAAACATTGACAAGATAAAAGGAAACTTGCCTCGTTGTGAGTGACTATCCATACACAGTGAAAGCTTTTGAGGAGTGAGAGTAAAGATTCTAGAATTCATACTTCCTGGGTTGTTGTTTGAAGATGGATCCTCTCTGGGACTCTAAAAAAGGAATTTATCCTAACCCTATTCTTTCCAAATCATAGTGGCTTTAACATCTGTCTTGCTGGGGTTGTTTTTTCTCTCTCGTTATTTACAGAAGGGAGGGAGGGGAGGGAGGGGAGGGAGGGGAGTGAGGGGAAGGAGGGAGGGAAGGTAGGGGAGTGGTATCATGCAAAAGTTCCCAGAACTTACTACTGACAGTTTTCATGTTCCATATACACAATCTTTTCTTTTAGTCCATAAGGAGATATTTAATTGTCTTATTAAGCGCTCCTCTTTTGTCTTTAGATTAATAAAATGAAATGGAATAGCCGGGACTTGAGGAAGGTATACTATTACCAAGGTTTAGATTTTTTTTGGGGGGGGGGTGGTTTAATTTTACTACATGTTAAAAATTAATATGCGAAAATTAATACATGAGAACATTAACTATCATTAATAGTAAGCAGGCCTGTGTGCATTATATGGATGAAACTCTGAATAAGGTGGGAAACACTATCAAGAAAGTTAAATCATTTTTTCTTAAATGAAAAGGATTTTTACTGTTAGGTTTTGAGGGAAAGATTGTAAACTGCTGCATATATCACCTCATATGATGGTATAAATATGATTTAAATGACGCATAAACGTTTCTGTCATTAGACAATAATTTTGGGCAAAAAACAAAACAGGTTTTACCGCGTAGGCCATTACAAACTCGGAGATGACCACACAAACAAATTTCAAACTTTTAAAAAGTTATACTGTAATAGTCATTAATTACATCTAATCGCTGTATCTCGCGATAAATGATCCTTTCAATTAAGTATTTAATTAATCTTTGCTCATATTTGCTATATTTCACGTCAAAAATTGATCACAAATTTTGACGCGCTATAATTCTTACTGATAATCCTTTTATATAATTTCTATATTTTCTATATTTCCATATTTCCATTTTTTTTTAAATTTCTTGAATCAAATTTTTATTTCAAAGCAAAGTCAGTGCAAGTAACCTATAAATAAGAACAATTGCTTTGTTTACCACAATTCGTTCTATAAAACAAACTATGTAAGGAATTTGTGAGGAATAAAAACTTTAAATAGTTCAAAAAAAGGAAATTGAAAAGGTTTATGTTATTTCCCTATAGACTGCTATTTTAAAATGACTATTAAATATGTTATTATAATTTATACATTCTCATAGACATTTTCCCCATTAAATACCAACTATTCAGAATGTTGGGTAAACAATGCTACCACGTATAGGTAACAAACCATGACACGAATGAGTAAAATGATAGACCTAACCCGAGTTGGAGAAAGGTTTTCATCCGGGTGGCAATATCTCTCCAACAGGTTTAAGAGAGTATAAATGACAATGGCTCCCTTTTTGTCTGTGTACCACCCATGTCTTGATTGGTTTACTGAAAGTATCGCAGTATGACAATGGAAATCCACATATAACAGCTCTATATGATTATTCTTACAGTTTCGAGACATTTATGACCACTTAAAATTTATGCATGCTAGAAACTGCTAAAATAGGAAAAGCATATGAGAGTGTGTCTATATACGCGACTGAAGACTTTAACTTTTAAGACAGTTTTTTATTCTTCTTTCAGACAAGTTATAAATGCACTGTTGAGAGTCCAATCAGATCTTAAACATGTACCAGTGGCTTAGCATTGTTCTGAGAGTAATATTCCATTAGAAAAAAAATAGCTTAACATTTGATTACTGGTGACCAATTTTAACCTTTTCTAGCATATTTGCTGAAAAAATGCCGTTGACCTTACAATGAAGGAAATCAATGTTGTGAACCACCTCATACGTAGTTCCTTCGTGCCATGAAGACCTATCCGTTATAAATTACCAGCAGAGCATGTACATTGTATATGATATCTCTATAATATACGTTACATCCTTCCACCTTCTAAATTGTGCGTAGCTTTAATTTATATTTTAACAAACCGGTATGGAACATATTCTTTCTTGTTAATATCACCATTTGGTTTTCTTACCTTCATAAATATTTTACCACTCAAAAATGTCCTCGAAGAATGATATTAGTTCACAAAATCTCTCGTTATATAATTTTGGTACCAATACACTAATACTTTTTAATGTGTAAGATTATGCGTGCAAATCGACTTTGGAAAGTGTGAAACAAATTCGACGATTTTGTAGATTTCCTTGGCCTATATATTTATCATCACACTCTAACACACAATTCTAAAGCGTTCGAGCCTAGTGATTGGGCAAATTTATTACCAAATAAATTGTAACAAAGAAAGAAACGCAGACAAAGTTTCGGGACAGAAAATGAAGGGATGGGGTAGGTGGGGGAGGGGTGGGTAGGGGATAAGAAAATGACTAAACTTTGTGCTATATCATGTGAATGTTCTCAGAATTAGATACTGCAGGTTATGTTTATAGTATATTTGATATACTTACATGGAGGGTACGTGGAGTTCGGCTCGTTAACTGTTGTTGTTGTTCTCATGTCCCAGTCACTGACGTCATTGTTGTAAGGGTGTCGGTCGATTTCCATCCCCCTATCAACCTCAGAAGGCGACTGAAGATCCACAGTTACTGCCAGAGCAAACGTCATCTGGAAAAAAAGCAAAATGCAAAAAACATTAGGCGATTAAAATCAAACAAATGCTTTAAGCGTTATTACATTCAAAAAAATATTAATTTCCTAAATATTTTTATTTTTATATTTTTATATGTGGCCATACTTATATAGTTATAAGTCGTTCCTTTTTAGACGTTGATAAATGACAATAAATCAAAGAATCTTCTTTTATTTTTTTGTGAAATAAATACTGAATATTTATAACCAATGCGAAGAACTGAAAAACAGATAACCGAAGTTATATGAAGGGTTTTGCGATTAAAATTTGAATTTGAATTTGAGAACATTAATGTCCAACAATATTGTGAAGATAAGGTGTTGAACATAATTATGTAAAGAGCACAATTCACAAGGGAGAGATATTTCGGAAAGATAGAAGAAGAAAGAAAAAATTAATATGTCCTAGAGTATAACTGTCTCTATATATGTACATATATACCTGAGGATGTTAAACTATTATCCACATTTCTTGCCGACGAGAAAATAATTGTTAAAGAAATCTCCACCAAAGTTTTAGACGTCTTGACAAAGCTTAGTTCAATTTAACAAAAAATTGTAAAATCTCCCGCGATAAAACTGTCTGAGTAAAGCAACGGCAAAAAAGAACAAAGGTTGGATTATCCCTCAGTAATCCTGCGTCAACTTTATTTAAATATAAAATGTAGTGAGAGTGAGAGAGAAATAAATCTGCTTCCCTTGGTGAGCTCTACGCTAGTAAATGAAATTTAAAAGACCGCTGATCACGAAGGGGGGAAACTCCAGGTGTGTTTGGCAAACGAGACTGCCTGTCTCTTCAAGAGCGATTGGCCAATACTGTGTCGCGTGTAGGATTCTACCGAGACGGCTGTGGGCAGCTATATAGCTTGGGCTACAAAGTTAAATCAATTAAAGGTGTTATATACCGCGAGGGTTCAAAAGTTTGATACAGAACCGAAGGCATCAAGTGTCGATTGAAGCTCCTTAAAATTTTTGGTTACAGTCAGTTTATGGAGAAGGCATATCACACTTCAAACTGTAACGGTTTCTGGTCCCGTCTGTATATATATAGGAATGCCGAATCCTTCTGAAGCAAATTAATACATTATTCTTGCATAAGTGGATAAAATATGTACCTTTATTTATAACTAAAGGGATTTACGTGAGTTACGACCAAATTACGACACAACCTATAATGAGCGTGTTATATTTTTACCGCGTATCAAATACCGTATATATACATTTTCCGTCGCTCAATGGCACTGTAATGAACTTTTTCTTACGTTTGCAAGTCCCTGAAGAAGTGTTTCCCATACAATATTTATTTTTTAATTTTCCTTATAGTGCGATTCTGGGAGAGTGACCATGCAGAGTTATGCATATTGTATATTTGCATATATGACATGTTTTTCCCTTAAACTATACGAATTTTGTTTCATCATATTATCGAATATTTTAAGTAAAATGAGCTTTCAACTTGAGAAACAAATCGTCTCGTTTTTCGTCAAGGTCAAAAATCAACTGGTGTTTTATTTGTCAGTTAGTTATAAGTAGTATATGCGTGCAGTAAACGCGTTTTACATGATTTTGTGTTTTTTTGGATATATTAATTGCGCAATTGCATCATAAATTCGTTGAACGACATGCAGGGATATATGAGTATGGCTCAATAGCCAATTTTAAGAACAATGGTACTTAATTATACATGTAATAATATAACATAAATATTCATGAATATTCATAATATTTAGAAATACGCTCGTATCACTTTGCAATGAATATGTAGGCTACTCTGGATAAAGGGAAATACGAAAATGGATATTTAACATATTTTAAATGGATTGTATTTTGTATATTGTATATATTGTATAATGCATATTAAATGGAAGACTTTAAAGCTATGCACCGTTCCTCTATAGTCACCTTGCAAGGATTGCTAGACATTTAGAATTTAAAGTTTGACCTTAATTAGAAATTAATAGAACGATTAGTCATTTTGGAAAATTTCATCTTGTGTCTGGCTAACAGGCAGAATTTCCTTTAAATTGATATAATTTTTATTCCTTAGAAATGTCACCCAATATTAAGCCTTCATGCACACGTTTAAATCCAACAACTAGATCATCCACTATCAACCCCAGTCCCCTTACAGTGAGACTGTAACCATATGGGAATATTCTAACAAAACAGTCGGCCACGAAATTTGTGAAGGCCTTGATCGATACGTATATAAGAACAACAATTATGACAAGCTTATCGATTATCTTGCTAGAGTTGATAAATTAATCAAAACCACGAGAAAAATCAAGGTCTGAGATAATGTTTTATTCATTATTATTTCTCTTATTTTTTTATCTACTTATCAGGTAGTATACCGTTAACATTGAAATTTGATATAAATTAAGACCAACAAACATGGTCTTATAGCCACAAACCTTCACTGCGCACACTGTGCTTACCCAGCAAGCTTTCAGTCACGAGAAATTTGTTTCTAATTTTAACAGGGTCGTATTTATTCATTATGCGGTTACCTTTTCCAGTGGATTCCCATGGCTTCGAACTGTCACAGTGGCTGGTAACTGTTACCGTCCGTGACTGACACTGAACCAACACAAACTTTAATCAAGTAAATTATGAGATTTTTTCCCCCCTACTTCTGTAAATGTTATTTTTGGTGCACAAGTGGGCTAACAAAATAATAAACAATTACTTAAAAAATGTAATCTTTGTATCCATGGGCGATTTGACTTCCCCTTAAATGAAAATGGTGCTATAGGGCCCTATGTGACGTAAAAAGAAAAGTTGAATTTACAAGCTCGTTTGAAATAGAAAACTGGGGAAGAAAAGAAGCTATTGGAAGAGAATACACAATCGCATCAGATTGGGTTGAAATTGGTACCTCCACCGTCAATTATAGCCCTGCAGTGATTCTAGTAAAACAATTGAGTAATTCAAATATTGTCTCACGTGCTTCCTCTGACCCTCTACATCCCCCTTGCAACCCCCCCCCCCCTCTCCATTGGATATTCCCATACCCATCGTCTGAGGACGGCGCACTTCCTGTTATCCACCATCCTCATCTTTTATTTCCAATGTGAGCTTCCAAATGAAAGAAAGATAAATTTTAATGAAAGACATGAAATGAAAATATTCCCACGGGATTTAATCATGTTCTACAATGGTTTTCTCTACCCCGCGGAGAAGCGGTTTGGGATTCACCTTAAAACAATAGATTCGCCCTGGTACCACTATACATCATCATGTGCCAACCAAATGTTCGCATAATAAAACAGGCCGGCCCATAGTATATACCACTCGTTAATAACCGAGACTGATGTCAATTTCTTTAACCAGGTTAATTAGCAAAATAATATATGTATTTGTAGGCTGTGTATCCTCAGCCTGTCCCTCATCCGTTTTTAAGAAGCTCCACTGATTTTAGAGAGACATATCTTCTTTTCTATATGTATGTGTGTGTGTCTGTTTGCGTGTCTGTTTGTGTGTCATTTTGGTGAAAGTTTATAATCACACATTAGACAACATGTGTGTAGTGTACGAAAGCTTTACCACAAGAGATTGAAGGCTGGCTGGTGATGAAACCGTACTTACAAATCGAGCCGTTCATATCGGATACTGCCTCGAGCATGTATACGTGTATATACCCTCAGGCATACCTGTTGTGTGTTATGCAGGGATGTCATAAACGTCACTTATGAAGTTTATCATTAGGCAAATTACCTTCCTTCCCAAACCAAATTGACTTTTCCGAATCTAATATCAGTCGTTTGATGCCCTTTCGACACCAATTATCATAGGTCAATAAATCTAGTTGATCATTATTCTCAGCAATACACGGCGTAAACTCTTCTTTTATGAATCATCATTTCGTTTCTATAGTCATCATGCATGGTTATCGTCTGAAAGGATCCTATTGGTTCGTCTCAGCTTACTGCTGCGTCACGTGTCAATATTCGTTGCGTAATGCACAATAATATTTTTATAAGTTATACAGCTTTTGGTTGAGTTTGTATCTCCTTTAAATGAGAAAATATTTAATGAAATCAGAACTTAGCATATTTGACTTCTCCCATGTACATGAATTAGAGAGATATTTCTATGGCAGACTATGAAAGAGAAGCTTTGATGTTACTTCGACAATGTTAGTGGAAAACCTCATCTCAATACTCTCGCTCCTATAGATATGTAGTTATTTGAATGTAAACTATCATCAAAATAGGCTAGACATTTCCACACTCCAGAAAGTGGATCATGCATAGTGGGTGGTCTTCAATGCCATCATGACTGATGTCTTTGAAATCTGATACATTTGGAATATTTTGCTTATTTGTCAATGTTCTCAACATTTATTACTTCATCACTATGTATGCAACCCGTGCTTGAAAGAATAATGTGCCTGCAGTGGATAAGAAAAATTGTAGATTTCGAAGAAAATCAGATAATTTATTTTAAACAATTGCTATAGGCCTATCCCTTTTACATAGAAGATATAGCTGAAATTATAGAAATACCGTACAACCTATGCACGAAAACACTGTTATCACTTTTTTTTCAGAAATTGGGCCGAATTTTTGACCTATGTCAAAACATTATTTAAATCTAAATTAAAGCAGCTAATTTATGTATGTACTCTTTGTCTTATTTAAAGAAGAAGAAAATATTCACGGTTTAAAATTGCGTAAAATATTGATGCTTATAGGCAGTGAAGTATATGTTTGTGTTTGTTGCAACTAATATGTGGCATGTTTCCTTAGGTAAGTTAGGTACCGAGATAAGTAAAGTGTTCAAAATTAGTATACAGTTTATCCAAGTAAGGTTATATCTTCTAACAGATTCATCACCCTATAAAACGTTCATCGACCAACTAATATTGATCATACAAACAGCAAATCGGAAATTTTGCAATAAGTTTTCCATAAAGTTTTTTTTTCTCTCATGGATTGAGGTAATAGTATTGGAAACAATATATAGATCGTGTGTATTCCAAAAAAACTATAATGAATTTGTAAGTATTTTGTGTGTGTTTTTGTTGAATTCTTGTCCGAGTAAATTTGCGATGGTAGTGGTAAACCAAAAGTGATCTCTATTCACCTGTTTGGTGATTGACTTATCTTTCATGTTTTACCGCGTTGCTCCCACGGTAGACACATCACCCCTTCAACTGGAGAAGAGGGCTGCTTCAGATTTAGGCCTAGGTCACGATTTAGCCTTTTTTTGCTGGACTTTTCGACCTCGTTCGTGACACTTCAAAAACCAAAGCAATTTTGTTTTCATTTTCACCCTGAAGAGATCTATCTAAAGCGTTAAAAATGGACGGCTGTGGACAGCCCAGGTAACGGTAGACGCATTGCTCCTGGCGCAGCGTACCAACGGGAGTATTCAAAACTATTGAGAAAAAATAGGACCGGTGACAGCTAAGAACAAATAGTGACCTCATTCTTTTTTTTTTGATGTTATGAGTTTTTTTCCTTTCGCATCTTGTCTGTGGAGCCTACTTAGGACGCTCTAAATTTTTGCGTACATTAACCAGTATGACGATATAGCCTATAGGAGACCAAAAGGTTCGTTGTTGAAAGCAATGCATATCGCTACAAGGGTAATAAATTCTACTCTTGCGTTGTAGAACCACTAAGCTAGGCTGAAACATACCTTTAGAAAAATGGGTTGGGGGGGGGGGATAGACCATAGCTATAAATAACATTATAAACCAAAGAAGATTTTTAACGTATTCTGTAATAGAGTTATATCGCCTGGTTTTGCTGCATGGGTTAATTGTAGACTATTTCTGTGTTAAATTCCATGACTCTGTCCCCTGGGTCGACAGGAAGAAAATACCCGGGCCCACCCCACCCCTCCCCCGCCCTATGACCCCACCCATCCGTCCCCGCCCCATGGCAGTCAATTGCTAATGTAAGATAAATTCACAGTTGTCACTACCTGTACAGTGTCGACAGGATTTGTTTCATTGTAAGTAGCTATAACTCACGATGCCTGAATGTATCCGGTTGCCTCGCAGGAAGCCATTTGTTAATTATATACTTAACACTGTTGTACCATGGAATTATGTTTCAGGTCCCTACAGTTGTGCAAATTGCGGTCACCGGCATCGATACCCTGACATAACGTCGTCACCTACTTTTACTTCGTCACATTAGTACATGGTATTATATCGGATATCATTAATTACAATAGCCTCCTCATCATCAACCTCAAGTCTATTGTACTAATATATA
>JAIPMN010001880.1:0-25806 GCA_020650975.1 Apostichopus californicus | reverse complement strand
CCATTCACACAAACCAACTGTTTACCTTGATGCAAACATGGTCCAATTATTATATACAACTTCATGCATGAGTGATTAAACACTTTGAGGTGGACATGTGAGGTGATACAGACTGACGAACCGTCCATGTAACAAGACAATGTGATATGTATAATATGACGAACCGTAGCCTGAGGAGGCACCAACAGTTTCATACTTGTCCATTCTCTAGAATATGGAATTATGCATCTCGATAGGAAAATAAAGTTGGTTGATTTGAGCATCCAATTCATTACTTATTTGAATTATTTACAATAGTTTAATTGGTAAACACACAGTCATAGATCATGGCTGTTCTTTGAATGTAACCCTACCCCCTACTATAAGATGCTATTTTCTTGTAGTTCCCATGCTCCTCCACAAGTTCCACATGAATTTTTAGGAATTCTATATAATTTGAGGTTTTTCCCAGTTTTCCCACTTATAGGTGGGAAAAACCTCCCGGTAAAAACTGGTAAATACCTGGTATTTACCGGGCGGTAAAAACCGCCCAGTAAAAACCGCCCAGTAAAAACCGGCCAACCATGAATACTCGTATAAGGAGTGACAAGATGGGGAAAGGAGAACCAAAATGAATGAATTTCTCTCTCGTTAACCTTCACTTGGTGACATAATTATACATTTCATAATCTACAAGGGTGTCTCAATGTGATCTTTTGTAATCTTATCAATTCGTTAAATACTCGTTAGGGTTAGTATAATCACCGACTAATGGCAGAAAGATTGTTTTTAAATTAAACTATGGAAACTGACTTTTGGATTTAGCTAACTTCCCATCAAACTGAGGAAGAGTAGGGTGGGCCTACCGTAATGCTTTTTCATACTTCTGTCTTGCTAAATCTGGGTTCTTGGCTTTGAATTGCTCGTTGCCGATGAGCCTCAATTTTTCCACAATTTCCAGTATAGCAGTTATCTGCAAAACGAAAGGATGAGTTGTGAAAAAATTTGTTTTCTGTTGTCGTTTTTTTCCCTCTCAACTTTAAGAAGTAATATCTAACTTCACAATCTTGAGTTAAACCTAACATTTTATCCAATGTGTCTAGTGTACTTAAAAGATTTGCAAAGACAGTCATTTCCAAAATTACTCTATGAAGGGTTCTGTCACTTTGGTGAATAACTTCTATTCAATTCCCCAAAATCAATACCTTTATGTTATCATTATTACGATGGTTACCAAGAAGTCTTTACAAGCTTGGTGTACACACAAAGTTAATTGTCAGTTATCCTCTGGCAAGAATGGTTGTCTTTAAACATTTCAGTTTAGTACTTTGATCCATGGTTGTCGACAAACCAGAATGGGTTCATTGTGTCAAAGAGTTTAGAAAGTTATCCCCAAGCACATCAAACTTCTTTACCATCCTGTGACATATAATGTTAATGTTTTAACAAACTGTACCGCACTAGCAAATATCTTGACACCCCTCCAAAGTTGCCCAATTTCTCGACAGGACATGGTCAACTAGCTAGAAAATAGTGTTGGATGATAATTGAAGCAGTTCTTGAACGATCTTATCAAGTCTCCGTAATTTTAATTAATCATCTTTTGCTTACATCATCAGTGGCAACATCTGTATCCTCTGGATACTGAGGAATGTTGTCTCCTGTTCCATCATCTTCTACTGGGAGGGTAAGACTGTCACCAGGCTTGAAAACTCCACAATCATCAATAATACATGCCTTGAAAGAAGTGAAAAAGAAAAAATGTTTGATCATTCTTAACAGTCAGTCCATTACAGTACTTCCATTCCGCAACGTTAGCAAGCGTGAGTAAACTTATCTCACTTTGTATGTCAGCATTTAAGACATACACGTAATGTTCATTTCTATTGTTGATCCGATACTGAAGTTACCGAACCTATTTTTGTAAGGGGGGAACAAATTGTCCACCAGAAATTTAATACTTACATGTTTGGGTTTATGGCTAGAGCTCGTTTCCACATTCTCTAAGGCTCGCACAACACCCATACCTTTCAAGACTTCTCCGAACACGACATGTTTTCCATCAAGATGTGGCGTGGCAGCGGTTGAAATGAAGAACTGTGAGCTGTTGGTATTCTTACCAGCGTTAGCCATACTAAGAATGCCTGCCTTATGATGCTGCCAAGAAAAGTAGAAGGGACCAACGACAAAAATAAAAGATGAGAATCTGATGTATTTATGTCCTAGTTTCTTGTTGCTGTTGTTGTAAAAGCAGCTCTGACCATTGTTATGATGCAGCATGTTACTTTAAGAGTTTGCCACGCTAATTGTTGTTTATATGTACATTTTAAGTGGTCATGTATTATTATGGTAATATGTAAGCGTAGAGCACAATCGAGTTACGGTCGAGTAACCTCATAGAATGGTATAAATTAGTTTCCTAGGAGTGGCTCGCTCTCTTCTCCTAGTGGCACTAGCCTTACCCCACGTTAAATAACTATGAGGTCTGCTTACCCCTGAAGATCCAACTTTCCATTCCGGCCTTTCTTTATATTACCAACCCATCTGTGTTTGACTCTTAATTGCTTCTCTTTTGCTACCACTTTTTGGGCCTATTCTCTTTTGAACATATAGTCTTCCTGAACTGTTATTTACTTAACACTTTCTTGAAGCTTCTGGACGCACCCTCTATATGACTTTGGCGATCGCCGACTTCCCTGGGACGTGACACTCCGACGACACCCCAACCGGACGTACCACTGCGCACTAAGTTAACATATAAGTACCTGTACGTAATGTAGTTATGTTAAGTTGTTTGCTTTACCCAAAGAGACACTGATTAGATTTATTTTGAAAGACTACCCCTCTCATCTATTTATTCTCTTCGTTTCCCCAATACGTAGTATCTGGAGTTCGTAACACCATGCGTCCAAATGTAATGTAATAATGAAATCTGCAAAGAGTACAAACTGAACATACATTGTTAGTTTGTTTAAATGTCTTACAAACAAGTGTTTTGAAGAGTGTCAAGTTAGCCTAGACCTATATGATTTGTGTATAAACACTAGTGTGAGAGGGTGTTGACGTAAGATACATTTTATGGACTTTCATATCAATTTATTACATATCAATATACATCAATTTACGTCATATCAATACATATCAATTTACGTCATATCAATTTACGTCATATCAATTATACATATCAATTTACATATCAATTAACATATCAAATTACATATCAATTTATGTCAACCATACCACAGGCGTCCAAATATGTGTTTTGGTTCTTCGATGGATATGTGGGTTCTTTAGGGGGGGAGGGGGAAGGGGGACGGCTTGGTGCTTGAATTCAGAGCCTATAGCATCCACTAGGGTGCGTCGGTATAAGCAAAAGCAGACACCGGGTACTGTATACCCCAAATTTTCACGGAACCACTTCTTCCAGCGTTAACTGTGCTATCAAACACTAGCATGAACCTATGGACACTAGCCTAGCCTACAAATGTACTTTTATGAGGACTTTCACATCTCTGTTTCTTTCTGTTGCAGCAACTTGTTTAAATATTTGATCAAAAAGAAAATAGATTACGAAAAATCAGTGTTGTTAACGTGTCTTTCATTTCAACACAAATGTACAGTTCAGTACACAGAAACACTCCACTACGGGGCCTAGTCCAACCACAAACAGTACAGGAGAATCGGTATCAGAACAGGCATGAGTATATGTAATACGCAGAATCGGTATCAGAACAATACACCAGGTAAAGTTATAATGTACTAAGAGGGTCGGGCGCAGAATATTTTAGAAGACAGTGCTACTACTATACTTACAAAAAAGGGAATGAGTATAAGTATTGCGCAGAGTCGGTTTCTTCCCAAAATATCTTGTTAGAGCATTTGACAAACTACGTGCATGAAAAGTAACTTGTGAGAACCCTTTGGCAGGAAACTGTACTTGAGAGTACGGTAGAACTATGCAGAAGTTTTAAAGCCTTAGTTACGTGTGGGTATTATTATATAACGAGACTGGAGAATGACTTTAATTTGTCAAGTAGCGGTCGGTAAAAAATAACTTTGAGGGATTCCTTTCTTTTTGTAATGGTACTCTCAAATGTAAAGAGAGTGACATCTTAGAACCGCAAAAGCTCCGTGGCATTGTGAAATTAGTGAGCATGAAAGTATCTGTAATGGAGTGTTGTTAACCCCTTTACCTTATGATAGATTTATTTTCAAACAAATTCAATGATCTGTAGGATTGGAAGAACTTTTGGTACTATTCAGAAGAAGTTGTGGATTTTTTTTTAAAGAAAAAGTGTTTGTAATATGACGTGATTTTGTTGACATGAAGTTGTAAAAATAAGACTTAACTCGTTGGTCATTGCTCTATTTAAGTATATAGTAAATGTTGATTATTTTGGTACTTTAACATTTCAAAGATAATTCGAAATGTTAAGAAGATAATTCTCAACGTTTAAACTGAGTTTTGTTCGTTTAAACGCTTACGGATGCAAATGGTACAGCCCTATGAGATAGAGACCAGATTATCCCTTCAATTAGTTTAGTATGGATTTTAAAACTGAGATGAAAGTTAGCCAATCTCTCCGACAGCTGGTGCAGAGAGCTGGGCATGCAAAAATGTCTTCGACCTACGTCAAGCACGTTTTACCAGCACGGGTTTCTCTTAGTTAGAACGCATTGCATCGCTTACAGAAACTGCAGATTCCTTGCTAGACAAAAATGCATACATGTATTGTTATTAATGCACACAAACATGCCATCCAATCCCTTTTCCTTGTTGTACTGAACACACATTTCAAAACCTCCAGCAGGTTTTTTGCTGTGTTCTGTACTTCCTCCCTCCCCCAATCCATAAGTAGACTTATTAGAAATAATTAGAAATTATCGTGTGTAAATGTAACCCATCAGTGCTTGTGATTTGGCTAATAGGCTTAAAACATTTTTGAAGATAAAAACGTGTTGCCAACGTGATTGTGCAGCAAGATTGTTTACAGTTGGGGACTACGGGGAGTTAAGTTACACAAGATATACAGTGGCAGCGGATATTTCTTTGAGTTTGCATGTATTATCTGGGTCTGTATTTTTATCGCGTATTATTTTTACCGGGTATTCAAGGTTTGTTTCGGATATACCTGGTATTTTCGTTACATTCGTTGATGACAGATTTCAATACCGTCGGTATGGGTATGAACGATATAACTGGTAAACCTGGTATATCGGTATACCGACGCACCCTAGCATCCACCATTAAAGTTTTACACACTGAAAGACGACTGAGATCAAAATATGAATATTACTAATTGTTTGTTATGTAATATCCTGTAAGAGAACTCCATCAATTTTGTTGTTTTAAAATGAATGTGTCCCTCACAAACAAAAAGGCACTGGGGTTGGGTAGAAAAATGCATAATGAAGGGCATTATCCATGGCAACATCAATAAAATTACCTTAAGTTTGAAATTTTCATCGTCAAAGTTTTCTCCATAGATGCTCTCACCTCCGGTTCCATTGTGATCTGTAAAGTCACCTCCTTGTACCATAAAGTTTTTAATTACTGCAAGAGAGAAGACAAAGGAATGATTGAGTAATAGGTAGTATTGAAAAATTCTCTATGATAAAGTTTAAGCAATCTCTCTTATTCACTCACACTGACCGATTTCCACCTAGTGTTCTACAATAATTCACCACTCACTTCTATGGAAAGTACACCCTTTGTAATGGAAATGTTTGCCTTTGGTACCAATCCCCTTTTCACCAGTCAGCAAGCAGCGGAAATTCTCCACAGTCTTGGGAACGATATCTGCAGCCAACTCGAATATGATACGTCCGGCTAGAAACAAACACATCAGAAAATTGAAAAAAAGAAGAAAAGCTGGTGGGTGAACAATATCAAAATTTTATAAGAGTTTACTTAATTATCAAGACTATAGTTTGGGGTGGGTAAAGTTCAGTGTAGTTAAAGTATAAGACAAACTTGAACTTGAAGGGTAACCCTGGTGACAGCCAGGATTATTTGATATAGATCACACTGGTATAATTCATAAGATGAAAGATGTGATTTTTTGATTGATTCTTTGGCATAGCTGTCGAATACCCCGCGTTATTGAAACTTAACCAAAATAGGTGCTACGGGCTACGAGGTAAAAGTGGACGAAAGAATGACTTCGTAGCCCGTTGGCTCGTAGCCAGTTTACTTAAAAACAAGGTTAGGGATAAGGTGAGGGTTAGGGTTGGGGTTAGGGAACTTCTGACTTCGTAGCCCGTTGGCTCGTAGCCACTAAATTCTTCAACCCCCATTCTACCACTTCTGACTTCGTAGCCCGTTGGGTTTACTTAAAAACAAGGTTAGACCCAGTAGCCCGTTGGATGTCGCCCCAGATCCCCACGTTCCCGTTGGATGTCACCCCACATCTTCAGGCTTTACTTTCCTTTATAGAATGACTGCGTAGCATGCTGGTTCGTCGGCAACAGAAACAAAACCAGACCACGTACCCCGTTGATTATCGCCCGTTTTACAAGTATATGCATTGTACATTCGAAAAATGGGAAAAAATGTTTAAGTCCAATAATCTTAACAATTCTATAATAGCGCCATCTACTCAAGCACATTATAAGACTGCGTTGGCCGTTGTTCGTCTCCGTCAAAACCACAATCTCGGATCCAGCGGGGTATTCTGCAGCTACTCCGATTCTTTTCCCCAAACCACAACTACAGTATGTCCTTAATATTCTATAAAACTATGGTAAAAGATTTTAACTGAAAAACAGTCCATGTTAGTTGTTACAAAGTTCAAACATTGTCCTTGGCAAAACAGAACAAATGGTTCCCCAAACATGAGGATCTTACATTTAACTTACGGAAGCACTTGATAATTCTTATGAAGACTTTGTGGAATTGGAACCATTAGTAACTTAGTACTGTGACTTTGTGAGGCTCAGGCCTATGTAATACTAGTAGACTAATCATAGTACTAAGCCTCGCCTAAGTCAAGTTGTTCAAGACGCTAACGTAGGCCTCTAGAGCCTAGCTCTAACTTGAGTTTGACTGAGAATGAAGACTTCTTCAATACCCTTTTCACCACCGATTGAAATGTCGAAAAACCCCTTCGGATTTTCATCACTTGATGATGTATTCTGCTCTTCAGTCATGTTGGTTGCTTAACTGCACTAGTTTAAAGACTGTTTAGTGATTGTTGTCAGTAATTGTGTCTAGATCAATTCTCACTTCGCAGATCAAGTGTACAACGCGACGGGCATAATATAACATGTGTTTTCAATGCAGTAGTTGATTTGATACCAAACCCGAAGCTAGCAAAACATTAAGCACTACATTCAACCATACACTCAGCTGCGATTCATAACAATCTTCGGCATACCGTTCAGGACCCCATCATTCTGCACAAACACGTTGGGTGCGCGGGTTATGAAAAACAAGGTATTTCCTGAACGAGCCTGAGGACTTAGATGAAGACATTACAAACATCGCGAACGGTCTTGGGGAGGGGAGGGGGATGAGGGGGGGGGGGGGGGGATGCGAGCTCAAGTTGGAGTTGGCTACAGTCATTGAGCAGAATATAGGAATAGAGGGCGGACTCCCCAAAACAGCTGTGCAATTACCGATCCGGGCATATTGTGCAAGATGTGAACGTCGCCTGCACACTTTATTACGTTCAATCAACACAGTAATGTTACTAAATTGTCGTAAATTAAAGTCGTTCGCCGAAACATGCCGAAATACTGCCTTGCATTCGGTTGCACCAACCGGAGAAAGAAAGAAGTGGGATACCCTTTCATAATTAATGATCTAGGACAATGTACATTATCCTAGATCATTAATTAAATCAAATTAAGTTAAGAAATTAAAATGAAGTTGCATAGAGTAGAATACAGTGTTGCCTCCATCAGTGGCGGAGCTAGGGGTATTGGTCAGGAGGGGCGAGAATGGTCTGTAGGGGCGCTTTCGACACTATCTAAGTGGAGCGCCACCACAGGTTGGCGCAGAGCGTACATAAATTTTTGGAGTAAAGATACTCCCTAGATCGCCGGAAATTACCCTTTCCGGGCCTTGCTAATTTGCAGATAAACGAAGAATAAATAGGTTTCATCGCCAAATTACAGTGACAAAATGTGACAAATGTAAAAAGGGTAGATGAGAGCGCAATAAAAGTCAATAACCGCGAATAAGTAAAATGTGGTAAAAAGCTGAAAAGGGCGCCAGCAGTCCATTTGAGTCCGTCAGGGGGGGGGGGGGCATCCGCTCATTATTTTTCATAAAGGGTTGCTTACTTTCACTTGCTTTTATAAATATAATCAATTGAAAATAATAAGAGGGGAGTATTGAAATCAACTTAAAACATACCATATTATTTTTACAAATCTGCAGCGCTTCTGCATAAGTGCATAGTTAGCAACTATTAGCCGAGGGGTCACTTTGAACCCATTGCTCATGTGATCTGCAGTGACATTTTCTGAAGGAGGACTATGTGAGAGGTACTCTGTGAATTGCAGTTTATATGCACTTTGACTAATTATGTGACATTCCAAGATTTCTCTTCAGCTAGCTGGTAGCTTCTTTCCATTTCTCCCTGGTAAATGCAGTTACGTTTTCCCTCCCGTTGCTCTTACAGGCTTTTTATGTGAGTTTGTGTGATTTTGATTCTTAATTGACAGTTTGGCTTTGATGAAATTCCAGCCCAGATCGAAATACCAGGCTGACTAATTCATGTTCACTTTAACACATGTCTCAGTTGGAGAGTCAATGTATAAGATCAGGGAATATGGATCTGTAGTCCCCCCTTCTTGTAGGGGAAGTTAACCCAGGCCCGTAGCCAGATTAAAATTTCGGGGGGGGGGGGCAAAAGTATTTCAGGGGGAGCCACATGGGGCGTGATTTTGAATTAGTGATATATGTTTGGTGAGTGATCTAGGGATCAAAGGGGTCTAAAAGGATGGGGAAACCCCTTTGAGATTTTTTTTTAAGAATGAAATTCTCAATTTTTTTAGGACAACCGTAAAGTGTAGGTGATGATTACAATTTTTTTCATACAGATCAAAATTTTCCAGAAATTGAAAGGTCTTAATCTTGAAAAGTACACGCCTTATTATTTCATGTGCAATATCATTTCGGGAAATGTGAATAAACCAGCTGCGGTGTTATTGTTTGCTTTATGGAGCTAATTTAAATTACAATTATTCAAAAAAATGGAAGATTTTAACCGTTTTTACCTAATTATTCCATGAAACATTCTTCTGTGAATCATTTTCTTTAAAAAGTGGATTATCCGGAAATATGTTAGACTATAGTATAATATATTTTTTTAAGGGACGTGTCACCATTTCCATACCGGATTAAATTCTTTAGGGAAAATTCGCACAGATTTGCTGACATGAATTGAATTGAATTGAATTGAATTTGAATTTATTGTTCACAATCGGAAATTCGGAATACACAGGTCGTAAACGAAGAAAGAAAAGAAAAAAAGAAAAGCAATAGTATAAGTATCTATAGACTGCGATACATATACAGGGAATACAAACATATATACAGCAAGTCCTACAAATAAGAAACTTATCTTCTCACTTGTGAATTAAATATATGGAAGGTAAGATCAATGTAAATTTTATTAATTTATTTTATTAATTTATGTGGATCATTTTATGTGGATCATTTTTACTCCTTACTTTAGATTTTGCAGCAAAAAAAGTATAAGCAAGCTTAGGTCATATAGCTTGTACACACATATTTGCACAGTGTGTAGCGTCTTGCCCGGTTTCGTATAATGGCAGACGGCTCCCAAAGGCCACATAGCGGTCTTGTGTTAGCAGTATTATGAGTCCGCCCTCTATTCTCATATCCTGATATATGGCTACAGTACAGGTTGAGTCTCATAAACAATGTATTGTACAGGCTGAACCTGAGATCAAAACCATGTTCACAGGAATATTCAAGAAACATCTTAATTATTCACATGCATTAAACGAATTAGTCTGAAGTACTGACGAACCCGTTCTTAAGTCCGAGTCAAATTGAGTACACAACCAGATACAAGTCAAGCCTGATTCTGAAAATCAATGAAAACGGATTTGAATCAAGGCCGCTGCACCAGACTGAATACCAGACGGCTGGACGTTTTTCCACTAAGTCTTGATTTTGCCATGCACACACATTGAATATCACGGTTCGTTGTACATGCAATTCGTACGAGTCAAAACACCGAGGTCCGGAGGAACGACCGTTCAGTTCTTTCAAACGTATTGACTCAGGGCCTATATAATTGGTCCCAACATCCTTTATCAAATGTATGATGGGTGTGTCTAATATACTGGTGTATGGAACATACAGTATATATAAACGTGAGTAAAGATACAAACAAACAAAATCTCAAAAAATTAAAGTAAGCAGGTATTTTGTTGAACTGTATTGTACACGAGCAAGTGAACATCTGATATAGAAAGTAAACTAATGTGTAAGAACAAAGAAAGTGTGCAGGTATGACTTGAGATGAAGCATACCTAGGAACCGTAGAACAGAACCAGAGATTTGGCATGGGCTTGAACAAAGGCTTAAAGCCAATCTGTTCAACATACTACACCCCACCCCACCCCCTTATTTGAAACCAACCCATTTAACACTTTATACCTACTGCCTCTTTTAGGGCAAAGGGGACAGATCTAGATTAGAAAAATTAAGGATATTATCTTATTTTACCTTGATCCTTGCCTTGTGTACCGTTAATGTCCCAAGATCTCCATTCAGCAAAGTTCAATATTTCCTTAATAATGAATTTACGGAGGATGAAGTGTCATTTTCTTAATAGTAAATATAGAGTCCCAGTCCAGTTTCGCCCGACAATTGGGAAATTAGCTGTCTGACACCCTTAGGGCACTGTGACATCTGTTTGTCCCAGTACTGTATCTTTTAACCCAATATTTTGCTTCTTCCAACTTTAACTTGAGAGTGCCCAGTGTGATGATATCGTACACATATCATATTATGTAAGTTCACCCTCTAATATTACTACATAATAGCCGAGTACACCCTCTTCTGCACAAGGTGAGTTTAACATGGTATCTACTAAGCAGGACTACCCTCATGACAATAATAATAAAAAATAAATTAAAAAAACAGTCGTAAGTGAAGTGCCGTAAAGAGGTTTTTCCCGCCATTGTTATGAAGTTCCGACGGCATGGTGCCTAGATAGGCCAAGACTAATCTTTATTTTTTACTAAGTTATGAAATTGCATGTCATGTGAGATCAAGTTTCTTCCAAAGCAATATATAAGCGACCGTCTCGCAGTGTGCAAAGCAATGTTAGGCCAAGTGATTGTTCGCTGCGAGAGGGAGGACATGAATAAACATTTTGGGCATTGGCAAATCTGATTGGCTTCTTCGCTTTTCCGAAGCAAATCTGCCAAAATCAAGGGAAAACATAATATAGCATGTGAAAAAGAAAGGTACACTAGGCTGTTCATATATAGGGTCTTAACGAGACTATGATCACTTTTGCACAGACAGCAGTCCACACACCGATGAAGAACTTGTTGTTGTTTGATGTCGTCAGCAAGTAAACACAATTTCACTGAACTGACAGAGAGCATATTTGGCGTTAGTCGGTTCCTATTTGGAAATTGGTTGGCTAAGCACACTTAGCTACCAGTCATTATAAAATGGCACTGCTTTCTTTATCACTGTGTTTGGTTTCCGTGATCATTTCTTTAGTCACGTCTCCTGTAACAGGGATGTGCAAGACGTCTGGTGTTAAACTTGAAAACAACGAATACACGGGAATCGTGGTCGCAATCCACGAAGACGAGCCAGAAAACCTGGAACTAATCGACATTATTAAGGTAAATGATAGTTTATATATAGTGGTCTACTTGTCCATTTATGATTTATTCTGTTCCATATGTGTAGTTGTTTTATTATATGGTTTCCCAGCCGAGATATATTTTACAGTACTGTGTCTACATCTTACATACATGCAGTGGCGCGTAACAACGATGGGGGTACCGGGCGTTACTCTCCTCACCCCATCAGTCCATCATACAAGCACCACCACGATACAGTTTGAGTAAGGCCCCATAGAACTAGAATAGTTTTGGATGATACTTTGAGTCAATTTTATTACATCCTAAAATATATGTTCCACCCAATTCAAAAATTTGATTTGCCCATAAAGGCTTCTTCTCAATCAGGGGAAGCATAGGCATATAAGGATGGCAGGATCTGGACTCCTCAACACAAATTGTTTGGACGATTCAAAGATTTTGGGAAAGCTTTAGGAAATTATAAGGCTCTTGAAGGAAGTTATTTGGAAATCAAAGGTGTAAAAGTTATACACGGCTGACACTGTGTATCAATCTGTTTAGGCCATCAAGGCCATCATTTTCGTTCTAACATATCCATACAGTTACTGCATATAATTATGCATTTCTTAATTGTATATTTCTATTCTGAAAATACCAAAGCATGTTGTTTTTGTGAACACCACATCACTTGGGATAAGTATGAGGTAAATATTGCAGAACTGCAGCTTAAATGTTTTATCCCCGTTGCCTTGACTCTGCCAGCAGGTGGCCCTACCACCCCTGTCCCCTTCTCCATATTATTTCAATAAACTTACATTCAAAATGCATGGTTTATGTTCTGATCATCTTGGTGTGTGTGTACAATTTGGGCAAGATTTCTGAAGAATATGTTCTCCTCCCCAAAAATAATATCATCACATACAGTATGCATAAAAGAGACGTGAACAATTTATGAAGTGGGAGTCTGCAGTTTGGTATGATTTTATGTACCTAATGTTAGCTTGTAGTCTGTTTATGTTTCCCAAGATATTATCACCCCACCGTGGTTACCCCAGTTGGCTGGTTCATTTCATTTGACGTGATCCCTGAAAGCACAAGTTGACTTTGCATTTTTTTGTCAGTCAGCAGTCAGGGGCTCACTACTTTAGATGGTAAAGGCACAAAACAATTTATAGAGAATATTAGTTTTGCTGTAGATTTGAGAGAAATTCGCATTTTGGCAGCACTTATATTGCAATTAAGCTTCCCATATGAGATGGAAGGATTCTGCAATTTTTCGCTGTATGTTTGATAGATAATTTACTTTGTAATGTTAAAACAAAAGCTATTTTTCAATAGACATGAGTGACTTTCTTTTATCTGGTATACATCGGTTTGCAAAGTACCGCATTTCATGCTAAAACAGGATTAGTTTAAGTTATTAGTAAATACCCTAAATACCGTATATGCTTTTTTTCATGCAGTGCAGAATGCATTTTTAATTAGAATGTATTCCTCAAATGTTCAATACTGACTCTTTACGTTCGGTCTTTGTTTTGTCGTTTTTAATGATGATTCAGTTCTTCTCGAACATGAATATTGCTAATTCAATCAAGGCTAAAACCATTACTCTCTGGAAGTAAACCAAAGTGGATAATCGTATATTCATTCATACTTAGTAAAGATTCCTAAATCCTATTGGTCCATTCAGGTCAGCTGACCGTGGTTAATCCTGTGAGTAACGCACGGTAAAATTACGGGGCATCACTTTAATAAATCTTTGGTTATATGTAACCAAAAATGTTTTGTTTTATGATTTTTCCCCCACACAAATGGTAGTGTATGAATGAACGGGGTTAATCAACGGTCTAGCGTGCGTTACTCACATGATTAATGCACTCCGGGTGTTAATGTTATCGCTGGATGCACTCGGGCTCCGCCCTCGTGCATCGCTTGCATTATCCCCCGATCGTGCATTAATCCTGTGAGTAACGCACGCTAGACCGTTGATTAACCCCTTAATTATACATGGTAGATGTCAAAAACATTTTCCCATTAAATCTGAAATGACTATTTTATCTGGAAAATTTGAAAAAAAAGTCAATATTTTCTAACTGGCATTTCTCCCAACAAAGCAGAACATAAGCTGTGATTGGAATTGTAATATAGTTTGTGACTGATTTTGTTGGGCCGTTGGGGGGGGGGGGAGGGGTCGGGTCGCTAGGAGGAGTATTCTCTGTCAAAGTGTTCAGGATGATTGTATAAAGAAAACTAAATTGAAACAAATCAAGAATAACCTCTGGAATGTTCAGTTTCCAGTTTAGCTGCCTTTATGGCTTTTAGACGAGCAGTCAAATTCAATATGTCCAATCCCTTATATCTTATATGCATGGGCAACAGAACCTTTAGATGACTCATCTCACGGAAGGTCCCACAGTATAGTGAATATTTCGTGACAACCACTGACTCGGCGGGCAAAAATGGATCACATTAACTAACCACAACAGAGAGTGCTGGTTATCGTCACAACTACAAGTCAGTTGGCTAATAATGCCTCTTTACACACCTACCTATCAATCATTCACACCAAAACCATTGGGAACTCTCATCATGTCAACTACGCTTTTCTTTGTGCACTTTCAATGCATTATTGTCTATACAAATTGATCCAAAAGCCCAAACATTCTTCACTATGACTGGTCATGGGGAATTATGACCCACAAAAATCTGCTCGTTCACTGGATACTCGCTTCACCATACAACGCAACCACAAACTTATAAGTACTTACCAATTTACCAATCATATCGTCACACCATGCAATACAAACTTTCTAACATATCATGCAGAAGTAGTAGCCCACACTGATAACGTTGTCGGTAATGCTTCTCGTGGCTGAAAAACAAGTAATCTGAATATTTATGAAAATGTATGAATAATTAATGACTTTCCTCTCGCTGTACTACGAAAACAAATATATATAACGCGTCGGGAGGGGTGTGGGACAATTGAGTTAGCTTAGTATTCCTTTACTCAAAGTACATTTCTTTCTGAAAGTTTACGCTATTAATCGATTGGTGATGAATATGTAATAATTTCATAGTAAATTTGTTCCGGTTGCATTCGTATTAATTATATTTTGTGCTTGCTCTATAAGTATCAGAACATTTCCCGACTGGCTGTAAAATATCCCGACACTCGACGACCTAAACCTTCTTTAACCCATTATTCTTTGCATTGATTATTATCATGGTCAAATATCAACATGATTGGTTGTCGCAAATCATTTGGGTCAATTCGTTTAGGCTATTGAACTCTATATAGAGAGTTAATTGCATAGCCTAATGCGCAGAGCGGAAAATTTTGTGTATTTCATATGTGAAAAATTTGTTTTTATTTGTCGTATTAAAATTAAGTTTTACTTTTCATCTAAGATGATGAAACAGACAGTAGATAAACTTTTCTTACCAGGAAATGTTCATTAGCGGATCGGCCTACCTCTACACTGCAACCAAAAAGAGGACATATTTCAAAGAAGTCACGATTCTCATTCCGCTGTCCTGGTCTGACAGCCCATCCTACACCGCCCCGGGAAATGCACGTTTCGAAGGGGCTGACGTCATTGTTGGAGCTTATAATCCCAGATTTTCGCCCGGTGGCGCCAACGGCGCATTTCCGTATACAAGGCAATTTGCTGGTTGTGGGGAGCAGTCACTTTACATCCATATGACGTCGTCATTCTTATTGAACGCAGATCGTTGGTCCTCCATTGTGGGCGATTACGGTGAGAAGTAGAATTTTTGTGTCGAAGTTTGAGGGCAAGAAATATTTCCATGTCTATTCCAGTCTCAGAATATTTTATGATAAGCTCCTTTAAGGCTAAACCGATGATGACGTCTAAACCAATGATGACGTCTAAACCAATGATGACGTCTAAACCAATGATGACGTCTAAACCAATGATGACGTCTAAAACAATGATGACGTATAAAACAATGATGACGTTCAAACCAATTAGGACGTCTTAACTAATGATGACGTTCTAAACTTATGTTCACGTCTAAACCAATGATGACGTTCTTAACCAATGTTGACGTCGAAACCAATGATGACGTCTAACCCAATGATGCATTATCCATTTCTCTGAGGCATAAAATAAAGCGGCGAAGTTTTCGGAAGTGTAGAGAATTATCAATAAGAAAACCCCGTGATAAATTACTACCTAATAAAATCGAATGTTTCAATTAAACTTCCACCGAAACACTGTAAACAGACAGACGCAGTTAAGAAGCTTACTTCTGATCATCACACAAACACCTCAATAAAATCCCATAAAACTGAAAACATAACTTTCTCTAATTGATAGGAAGGGTGTTGGTACACGAGTGGGGTCATTACCGGTGGGGTCTCTTCAACGAATACCCGGATCATATAACGGATCAAGATCGAGCAAACCATATTTACTATTCAGAAAGGAATCAAAGATATGAACCAGTCTCGTGAGTATCAGGTTATAATCATAGTGTTAATAGTCCATAGTTCATGATTTCTATGGAAATTTACCTTTATGCATGGTTATGGTCATATCAAATGTGGCATGTGTTCCCGCTATTGCTAGTTACTACCATTGTAATGCTCTCATTGTACGTGTGTGGGTGTGTGTGTGTATATGTAGAGAGAGGGGTGGAGGGAGAGAGATAGATATATACCTAAGTGATATAATTGATCATATACGTTACCTGATATAGTATATAATATTACGTGTAGGTGCACAAGTGATTGGCTTTACATGCCTCTGAAGTATACAGGCAGACCAGATGCACCTTATAGACCTTGTCTTGGAGATCAGACAAATGGCTACGAGGAGGGGTGTGTAATGATGCCAAGACCATACCAACCTTCGTACATCAGTGGATCTATTATGCATCATCACTTGAACTTTGACCAGGTAAACTGACACTGAGTTCGTTATATCTATTAGTTTAAGTAAATTAAAGTTTCTTACGTTTGTGAATGGACGGTTTCTTTCCCCCACTTCTTCCTCTGTTCATTGTCTATCAGCATAACATTGTATATCAGTATATAGATTAACTATATTGGGGGGCTTAAACTTCAAAGCTATAGTTTCTCTCAGCTCGTCAATCGGGCAAAGCAAGTTTATCACAAAAAACTATGAACATACTATGAACTATACTTTATTTCAAATGACTTATATCTGATACAACCTTTACAGGTCGTGAATTTCTGTGATAACAACACGAATGATCAAGGAACTCTCCATAACAGTGAAGCGCCAACCAAACAAAATGAACGGTGCGACGGCAGAAGCTGTTGGGAGGTGATGCGGGAGCATCCAGATTTTAATGGTGCGTCATCTTTTTGTAAGGAATTTAGTTTATGCTGACGATCTGGAAACAGGAACAATTCATAAAATGCCATTGTTATGCATTCTACAATTGTGACTACTATTCCTCCCCAGTTTTGAACTGACGGTTATACTTGCGTTTTGTGAATGGTGTGTGATATGATTGTAGAAGTATGGTAAACCGTCTTGTTTCCTTTGAAGTTTACACGAATAATCCACCGAGAGAGGTGCATGACGTCACACCGACATTCTTCGTGGTGAGATCCAAGATTACGCGAATCGTTTTGGTCATGGACACCTCAGGCAGTATGAGGGTAAGTGGAAGTACGTCTTGCGTACTAATTGACTAACACCTAGAGCCCCTACACCTCCCCTCCGTTTCGTCCTCCTCCCCTCCCATCCCTTTCCTAGATATAAAAAGCTCACCCTTTGTAAAGCAACTGTTTATCGCGCTCTCTAAGTAACAACACCTGGAATCGGAAGACCCTTATTTTGTAAGAGAAGGTAAAAACCCTTTCTACCTACCCAGCTCCTCTTGCGATGGAATAGTTTGGGACAACACAAATAACTGATACATTAACACAGTTCAATGAAAATATTTATCACGACTGGAATCAATATGCAGAAGGAAAACAAAACGATTATCGACTGCAGAGTATACAGAAGGTTGGGATTAGCACTTTCTGCATGGAAGTTGTCCCAGACCAAGGCAGGCTAGAAGTCCTGTAGCCTACGGGTGCCCAAGATGGCTCCTCCTCAACCAATACAAAAATAGTTTTAAGTATAATATTCGCAAAAAAGTATATTTTTATATATGTATAGACAAATGCCAGGTACTTGAAATTTGCCGATGCTGTTAGGACCTATATCTTAACAATGGCCGCTCCAGGGGCCTTCATCGGCATTGTGGACTTTGATAGCGATGCGACAATCGTCAGCTACTTACAGGAAATGACGTCAGACACTGTCAGAAGAACTCTTGCCAACATTGTCCCTGAGGATGCTAACGGTGGAACATGTATTGGTTGCGGTATGGAAGAAGCATTAAATGTAAGTACTAATACCTGAGGAATTTGTCAGTCACTGTACAATGATTTACGTCACTATATGATCATCGTTCATTGCGTTCAATCAAACCCAATCACAATACATCTGCAGTCATTGTTTACGTGGAAGTGTACAGCTTGATCGGAGGCTGCTCAGTCCCGTGCGATAGAGACGTACAATGGTAACCATTGAATTGCGCAATAGTTCACCTTACCCATGTCAGTATACTGGGAGTATTCCCCATTACGTATTTTTCGATTGGTTCCTGTTCTTTCCCCTCCAATAGTCCATAAATACGGTTACGGACGTTATCTTAGTTATTGTAATATTTCTTGGGGAATACTTGATATTAATTTGTGGCATATCTCACGGAAGTCCTAAATCCGATAGTGCTATGTACAGAGCTTACCAGGTGCGTGAAAAATGCGTAGTGAAAACTCACTATAGGTATACCATATAGATGAAGTTCATATTCCGTCTTCTCCTATTGGTTCAGAATCCTGAACGTGTGAGTGGTATGCCTCACACCGTTATAGGTATGTCCTGTGTTAGCATACTTCAGCAACGACTCTAGCAGATAACAAAGTCACCTTGAAAGAGCATAGCCAAACAGACTTATCAAAATTTCGTTCCCTACGAAAACAATGATCTTCCTTTCCATTCCTAAAAGTTGAGAATTATTAGAACGGAAAGCATAACTATCGTTTCAGGTTTAGCGTGTTTTGCTTTACATAATGAAAATATCACAGTATCACGGGTGGAACTCGAAAAACCAAACATCTACCCGCGTAGCATGCTGTCAACCGTCTCATTTCCTTAGATACCTTGTCTCCCCTCTTACCCCCTTTCCAACCCCACCCCACAAACATCGAGATACACCACTGTTGTTTTCGTGCACTTCCCTGTAATATGATTCGTTCTGATCCGTCTCAGATACTGACGGCAGACGGAGATCCGGGAGGTAGTAAGATATTAATAATGACTGACAGTGAGGACGGAGAACCTGGTCGCACGACGTCTATGCTGGAAGAATGTATCAGGAATAATGTTATCATTGATGCTGTAGCAATCACTAATGCAGCTTCACAAAACCTTGTAGAGTTGACCACAATGACCGGTAAGAAAAAAAATCAAATGGTAAGTTTTCATGTTTTGTACCATTGGTCAGTTTCAAATGCGATCGAAGGTAAACAAGGAAAACTTAGGTAATATATGTATAGATTATAGTTTAGGTTTCTTAATAATGACGAGCATGTGAAGATAAAAGAACAATTAACTGCTACCTGCCTATCCAGTTATAGTTTATTAACATTTCAGTACTAAACAGTGAGTTAATAAGACAGTAAGTATAACCTTTCTTGCAGTATTCGCTTCTTCCTCACGATCCTGTGAGAAAGTGAAAGTGAAAAGTTTTGAAGTTAAATATTGACTCTTTTTCTTGATAATGAAAATTCTTCTTGTCCTGGGAGCTTATTGATAACGCCTGGGCACGACATGAAGACAATCGTGGAAGTGGTACTCCGTCCCCAGGACCGTAGCCGGACAAAAAAACACACAATCCTGGCAAATTTTATCATTCTGATATAAGCAAACAAGGCAATGCCTCCAATGTGGATTAAAGAAGCGTCCTCTCATCACCAAAACATGGAGTTATTGAAAATTGTCTAATATGATCGATAATTAGAAGGGAACATCTATAAAATAAAAAATAAAAAAAGATAAAACATGTCTTGTCCTTCGTAGAAATGAAGTCAACTCAATTATGCTAGGTTTGATGAATCTCACATGAGGGTTCCCTTGGTAAGTTCTTGGATGCTTTTGTTATTGTAGAGGTCAAAGGTCACTTGAGGCCATAGAGGCCAAATTCTGATACCAAGTTAAGCATGATAATTCCAATGTTAAGCTTTGATGAGCCTTATACTTGGTATATGGATTCATATCTAGTGAGGAGAAGAAACCTATTGTATTTGTGGAGGTTACATGTCACTTGGGGTCAAGGGCTGAGAACCCACAAAAAGGCAAAACAAAAATCAAAGTCAGCTTTATTGAGATCAGTATATCACTTGTCTTTTAGGTGGCCGATTATATTTACAAACCGATAGCCCTACCTCTTTCGGTTTACGGGACGCTCTCAATGCCAACTCAGGAGGAGGAAGTGATTTCGAAACACGCGTACAGGTAAGTTCGTATTACAGTGTAATTGATAAGTTAGACGGTTTTACGGGACTTTTATATTCTCCAATACTTCAAGATTGTCATGGAGGATATTGGTGTGATTGGAGAGGATTTCCTGGAACGAGGAATCAAAATATATACAGTTCTTGCTTGTTCCATCTGTGCATAAGATTATGTGTACCTACCCGACGTTCTGATTAATTATCTCCCCTGGATAATCGAACTTATATAGTATCTATGGTGATAGCAAGAACGGGATTGGATCAGGATGGGAAGGGGGAGGGGTACCGGGCTGCGAATTTTGTTGCCAAAACAGGTTTGTAATTATGTGTAAATAGTCGCTCATGATTGGTCGGAGGAGTTACGTCATCACCATTGAACCCATTGAACCTTGTTTATTCAATAGTTCCCGGTATACCTTGATTATTCGCGTACCATTTTCCAAATTTTAGACAGGAAAATCCAGACTAACTAGAGTAAAGTAGTCGCGCAATTGACACACGTATTGTACCGATTCAAACTATTGTCATGTATTGTTGTGTATATTCATTCAAGACTCGTGAACTCACGTCATGAAGTTGTGTTTAGTGTACCCATTTCACGAAACGAATTCCTATTTCAATAGAACGGCTCACGAATCTAGGAAAACGTAAACACGAACCCAATGGAATGTACCGTATGTAAGGCGTAAGTAAGGTCAACATGTGATACAAGCATTAGAAGTACATTTAGGGCGTTTGGAAGTCACAGGTCACAGTGTCACAGGTCAATCAATAACAAAAATTAATCAGTTCAGCTTAAGCACCATGTTTCAGTGACTAATGAACTCATTCATGTTTGACATGTTTACGACCTATGGACCTTATCATTCTTCTGATTCTGTGTATGTCTTCCAACTTTCAAGAGATGGTCATTATTGATGCTGACGTCACGAGCAATCTAATTGGCTGAAAACTCCGTAATTGCAAACCTGTTTGGGGAAAAATAAATCGCTACCGGGATAGCTATAAAAGCCGCTTAGATCTGTTTGGTCACTGGAATTAAACTTTTATCACCAATTACAATAAAAGTTACAGGAAGTGTTTTTCGTCCCTTCTGTCCATTCTCCTGCCCCACCCCACAATCCCCCTCCCACCTCTCTTAGCTACACCACCCGCTACAAGACAGTAGGAGTCTCTCATTCTCTGTTTGTTCTTTTGAAGCTTCAATTAGCTGTTATAGTCTTTGGCGTTGGTGATAGAAGAATGCGGGGAAGTGTTGTCATCGATGAAACCGTTGGGAGATTAACAACATTTGACTTCACCTACTTTCACCCAAATCCATCCAGAGGAGGTAAAAGAAAATGAGAGATTTTTTGAAGATTTGAAATAAAAAAAATTAGCAAATTTCAAACTGAGCCCTTTGACGTTCAAGTATTATCATTGTTTATATACAAGGAACGACTGATGATCAGTGTGAATGACGAAAGACGCTTTTATAGCTATGCAATAATAAATACATGTATCGATGATCACACTATGTGTTTGTGTGGTTTGTGTGTTTGTGTGGCTGGCTGTCTGTGTGTCAATCCGACGTGTTTTTGATCACAAGGGTCCTTTCAATATGTCAGTTGTTTAATTTCCAGATTTTAGTTATCACTTGGTCGAAGTTGATCAGTCAGAGTTGAATTAACATGTAAGTGAGAAATGAGGTCAAATGTCATCTGATGTCAATAAGGTCACTGACGATTCAAAGATGAAGGCTTTTTATCTATATCTTTCCATCCAAAGTTTAATCTGTATGATCATTCCAAAAACTTTTGACGAGACTTTATTAGCACTCTGGCACGAACATGTAATTTGAAAGGGGTGGGGGAGGAAAACCTTAAGAAATTGACAGTTGAAGGCTCCAGTTGTGATTGAAAAGGGCTTTGTGACCTTATTTTGACAGTAAAACGTAAGGTAAATCCACTTCCACGATGAAACCTTACACGTTTGATTCGCATTAATCCTTCACAATCAAGAAGTTTCTTTGGATAATTGCGAGCATAGGTGTGGATAATTCGGTGGAACTGTTGTTTTGAGGAAGAGTTCGAATGTTAAATCTTGTAATTAGCGGTAGATTTCTTTCATTGATCAACATTGACTTACGGTCGTAATTTTCTTCTGGTTTTTTGTTGTTGCAGCTGCAGTATATATTACAGTAAGGTCACCTAGTGGACAGCTCTTTCACCGGTTTTCGGTATTTTACGAGGAGAATTTAGCGTTCAAGAAAGCCACAATAAGAATACCCGACATCGCCGAGGTAAGGCCGCTGTAGACTAGTGATCAAAGAATGTATTGTGATACCGTTGGTCAGCAAATCTGTCGCCCTCTATTTTCCTAGGCTACATGTCTTTGTTTTTAGCCACATGTGCTTTCCTTGTGGACAGTGACGTAAGTATTACTGGTCACGTGACGTCTGCTCATCAGCTCAACTGAATCAGATCCCGGGACTTGCGAGTCAGTCTTCGCTCCCGTTCTGAATCGTTTGGTTCGGTAGTAGCCCAGGCACCCACCATTGTGGCCATATTTGTGTACGCTTTGTATTTGTCTTCTATACATGTTTATACGTATCGTGTTATAGGACTTTACTTCAGTATTGAGACCTTGGTTGTAATTGCTTGTAACCATTGTGGTTAAAGTGCATGTTTCTCTATTTATTAATGAGGGTTTTATGCCGAAGTACTGTCTGTACCGTGACTGATTCAGTCCTCGGAAGGGAATAATTGGGCGCTCCCGGAATCTAAGACCGATTTAGTGTTACAGTATGTTTTACAAAATGAAGGATATCTACAAATTTTTGCCAGTAACAATCTAAAATTATCTTTATTAATTTATGAAAGTGAAAATAATATTGACCTTTATGTCCTAATGACATCGCTTCTATATTATTTTATTTCTTTATATTTATATATGTGTTGCTTTTGTTGATTTACACAAATGTCATGGTTATACACTCTTACATAGTACGTAAGTTGAATAGACCATCTCTGTTGATGCGATACAATAATCAACCATTAATCATGCATGTGATATCTATTGTTTCGACATTATATACTGTCATTATTCTTACATCTGATATCAATTGTTTTGATGCAGCAACCTTTCATTCTTCATACATGTCGTATCTATTGTTTGAATACAATAAACTCTCATTGTCCTGAGAACTGTTCTTACAAGTATGATCTAGCTTATACTGCGTCCATATAATGTTGCGACCTTATACATCTATTGTTTTAATATAAATAACCTGTCATTGTCCTTAGAACTGTTCTTACAAGTGAGTTCTAGCCTATACTGCGTCCATATAATGTGAGACCTATAACATATTTTGTTTTTATACCATAAACTGCCATTGTCCTTAGAACTGTTCTTACAAGTGAGATTTAGCCTATACTGCGCCCATGTAATGTTGAGACCTATTGCATCGATTGCTTTAAATACAATAAACTGCCATTGTCTTTAAAACTGTTCTTACAAGACTGTGATCTAGCCTATACTGCGTCCATATCATGTGAGACCTATGACATCTATTGTTTTAATGCAATGAACTGCCATTGTCCGTAGAACTATTCTTACAAGTGAGATCAAGCCTATACTATACGTCCATATAATGTTGTGACTTTTTACATCTATTGTTTTAATACAATAAACTGTCCTTGTGAATGGAACTGTTCTTAAGTGAGATCTAGCCTATACTGCGTCCATATGATGTTGTGACCTTTTACATCTATTGCTTTAATACAATAAACTGTCATTGTGAATAGAACTGTTCTTACAAGTGATATCTAGCCTATACTGCGTCCATATAATGTTGTGACCTTTTACATCTATTGTTTTAATACAATAAACTGTCATTGTCCTTAGAACTGTTCTTACAAGTGAGATCAAGCCTATACTACGTCCATATAATGTTGTGACCTTTTACACCTATTGTTTTAATGCAATAAGCTGTCATTGTCCGTAGAACTCTTCTTACAAGTGAGATCTAGCCTATACTACGTCCGTATAATGTTGTGACCTTGTACATCTATTGTTTTAATACAATAAGCTGCCACTGTACTTACAACTTGGAAATATTGGTTTGATGCAATAACCTGTCATTATTCTTACATGTTGTGTTTTCATTGTATCGATAAAATTTGTAAATAGTTACAAGTGTGATTGTTCTAAAACAATAACCTGCCATTGTTACATATGTACAAACTATTGTTTTCATACATTCCTTTCACAGCCAGGTACATGGAGTTATTACATACGTAACCAAGATACCACTGTAGCCCATGACGTCATTGTTTCTGTTGCGTCATATCCACGTCAAGATGGAGTTGATCCGATTATAATATCGTCGTTTTTATGCGGTTCACTGATCGGAGTCGTTAACAATAAACCGTTGGTTGTCTACGCTGACGTAAGACGACGGTTTAATCCGGTAGCAGGTGCAACGGTTATTGCCACGGTAGAAACACCGACTGGGGTGCCGGTCGAACTACAACTTTACGACAACGGTGCTGGTATGTATAGCCCTTTTGGTTGTTATGACAGCAGGGCTCGTAAATGAACACCCGATGTGGTTGGCATGACAACAGGGCTCGTATGCAATTTCGTATGGTTGATGTGTCAACTGGGATGATACGTGTATGCCATATAGGTGTGTGGGGCAATCAGGCTCGTATGTACACCCCCGTGTGGTCAATATGACAAAAGGGTTGGCATGAATATCATGTATCGCTGGTGCGTGTAACAACGGGGCTGGTATGTGTATATATTCCAACTAATTGATGTGGTATGCTGACTTATGTACGACTACCGAAAGTATACGCAATACGCGTGAGTTCTTTTTCTTAACTTTGCATACTACATATGTTACCAGTCATTAATACGTACACCACGCCCCAACCACCCCTCCCCAAATAAATCTTGTAACACTCGTTAATCATTTGCACGACAATATATTTGCCAACCTTGTATTATTCCTTTCAGTCTCTCGTTTTTGTTTGTTTGTTCTGTTTTGTGGGGGAGGGAAACGGGCCAGGGTAACAACCTCCACCGATGTGTTGTTTTTCTTTTTTCAATATATAGGTGCCGATTTAACAAAGGACGACGGTATATACTCACGGCATTTCGGTCGGTTTTTCGGTGTCGGGATTTATGAGTTTAACATACGTGTTGTACAATCACCGAGGACATGGTCTGGGTTTTATCTTTAAACTCAGAGCTTCTCTTATCCGGAAACATAACCGACTCTTTTGGTATGTATATACAACATACGTTATTCTATTCTAAGTTGGGGGATTGACCTAATGACAAATCAAATCATAGAAGTCCCCGTTTGGTATTATTTTATGGAGAACCTCTAAAAGATCTTAATTGTCACGTGGGATCATTGACCGGAAAAAAATTGGCGGAGCTAGGGGTATTGGTCAGGGGGGGGG
>JAIPMN010001878.1:658-13650 GCA_020650975.1 Apostichopus californicus | reverse complement strand
ATCCCCATATGCCCATACCACAAAGAAATTCACACTCGAGATCATTATTTATTCCAATGTAATTTTTCTAATCCCCTCTTCACTTTTCCCTCACACTTTCGAACCTCCATAACAATGAGACCAATGTTGCTCAGCCCTAAAATAACAAACATGCCTTGTAAGCATAAGCCGGCTAGGCTCAATAATTTCCATTTCACACGTGAAATGATAAGTTTCATCATCTGTCAAGCCAACAATTAGGTCTTCTCAAAAACATAAGTCTGTGGAATCTGACAGACTGTGTTCTTGCAGTCTGTCCATACTCACAGTCACTATCTATTATTTTATGAAAGGCATAAACAACTCAACTTTAGTGTTATGACTCAATGAATTGGTCCATCAAATTACTGAGTGTCAAGGCCCAGCTCTCTCCCTCTCTGTACCACTCTCCATTATCTGAAGCTATCATCCTACCTCAAACCCCTCCCATCTTAAAAATCTACGATAGTAAAGGTTATTATAGACTTTTGACATTGATCGTCACCTGAATATGGTTGCAATAGCAAGACAAGGTTGAAATACATAAAATGCCACCCGAATAAGAACTGTACGTTGTACTGTAAAACAGAATGAGGTCACATGCAACATGGTACACACATACACACAAAAGTACCAGTTTATGTCACAATTCTTTGAAATATTGCACGGTCTCAAAGATTTCAACTTTACACTACAGAGTAATCTCAAAGCAAACCCGACACAGGTCCCAGATAGGGTTGGGTGCTTCAAGGCTGCTAAAGGTTGCTCAGAGTGACCCTGTGTATGTATTTAGGGGTTACTACACTTTACATTTAGAAAGAAAATTTTAATTAAGTTAAAAACATTTTTTCAAAGCCTTCCACTCAGGAGAGATCTCTATTAGGAAGTGAAATGTGGCCTTATAAATGTTTAAACAAATGAAATGTAAGCAGCTTTGCTTATATCAATATTTGACATTCAATATTTACAGATACCAACATTTACAGATTATGATAAGTTTCATGTACATATGGCTGTGTATCCTGCAACTTGGTGTCTTCAGTGTGTTCTGATAAAACTGCTTGAAATTACTGTTACTTGGTTGACTGTCATATTTAGAGGGGAAGAAAAGGACTGCTGCAATCAAGAGTTGCTTAATTTATTTTTGTTGTATTCCAAAAAAGGTGTCCGATTGCTACAAATTCTGAAATAGACTTGCCCTATGTGTCGCCAAAAATTCTTTTCCTTTTTATCATAATTTCGATCAGACGTGCAAACGTTTGCCAGTTCTGCCCTATTATGTGCTACAGAATATGTAACATTACATTCTGGTTTCGACTTTAAAGACATTGAAGACTCGCCCCAAACCGGGTGCCGTGCTCTGAAAAAGTTAACTTTCCGTTGCTTGCAAGTGAAGTTTTCTTCTTGTCGCTACAAAATGCAGACAGTAATGAAATGTGATACCTTGTTATCTTTTATCTAGACCTGAGATGTCCATCGCTGCTAAGTACAGTGTTGTGGGTATTGACCATAGCTGTATGTATTGACTGAACACTAGTGTCTAATTACCGACGATAGCAAACTGTGTGTGTATTTTCCGGGATCAATGGTGGTGTCTAACAGTTCTGTTACACCTCATTCAGATTACCGGCATGAGACGTTTCTTTAAATAGCGGTCACTAGTGCTCAAACCTTCAACGAGTATGTACACTGCCCCTGTCTCTAAATGAGACTATAACTGAACACTCCCCATCCTCTGTCGGGTAGGGAAAGTCAGAAAACACCTCAGAATGTACTTTGGAAATCTTTTAACAGTCGACAGCATCCTAAACATGGCATTGACTACTGATGATCTTTTCAGTCCACTGTTTAAAACTATCTTCAGATTGGGGGTCAAACCCGAAAGCAGAGTTCCTTTACTAACTATGGTAGACTCCACTAAAACAATTTGTAGAGCTTATTTCTGATAGGAAATATCGCTAACTTACTCTGCCATAGCTGGTGATAACATGAATTTCACTAAACCTTGTCAAAAACTTCCTTTTCTATTGGTGGTGCAGTTGCCATAGGTGGTTGGTGTTCTTCAGGAGGCCCAGGTGCAGTTGGGTATGGTGTAACACCCTGGTAACTGGACTGGTCTGGAGGTCCTTGCTGATAACTGGACTGGTCTGGAGGTCCTTGTTTCTCATTGACTGGGTATGGTTGAAGTTGAATATCTCCTGGATAAGGAGGAGCAGAGGTACCTGAGAAGGAAGCTGGATTAGATTGAGTTGGATAACCTGGCCCTGCCATCAATGGATTACTGGGTGCCCCCACTGGGGGATACTCTGGTGGTGGATATCCTGGAGGCGGTACTGATGATGGAGATGGGTATCCAGTGGGATGGTAACCAGACCCTGGTGCTGGTGGGTATCCAGACCCTGGTGCTGGTGGGTATCCTGGTCCTCCTGATGGAGGGTATCCTGGTCCTCCTGATGGAGGGTATCCAGGTGGTTGAGTTGGTACTGGTTGGTATCCAGGACCACCAGGTTGTGGATAACCTTGGTTACTTCCCGGTGGTGGATAGACCACGGTTGGTGCTTGGCCTGGTGGTGGCACTACATCCTTGTATGGTGGAGGAGGGACAACAAGTGGAGGTGATGTCACACTTGTGGTGGTTTGTGCCATATTTGGACCATTTGATCTCCTGTTACTCCGTTTACAGCAAGCACAGTAACAGATGCCTCCGACGCAGCAACAGAGGATGAGAAAGAAAAAGACTCCGGACACAGAAGATGCCACAGCTGATGATTAAAACAAAAAACAATGAAAAAAAAAACAGTGAAAATATAATAGGGAAACCCCTCCCAGCAGTTACTTGCCTTTAAATACATTACATATGTGAGCACAAGAGAAGTCTGCAAGCTAATGAACCCTGGCTGAATTCATACTATAGATGGAGAGCTGTAAAAATCCAAACAGATTCAGTGCTTAGATTGTAACAGATGGATATTGTCACCAGACAGGGTAAGCACTAAGCAGTGCTTCTGACAGATATAACAAAAGCTGTACCAGACAAGTGGGGGAATACAGAGATGGGGGATTAACCACTTCTTCAAGTCAAGATGTGACAAGCTGATACTTGTAAGCAATATTATTATGGCAGCAACTCATCCGTCATATGGAAGTACCATGAATAGTTTAATTTAGTTTAGTAGAGCACTCCTGGAAAGAACTTAAAAGAAAGACTTGTAAAAGTAGCTGCTTACAAACCCAAGGAAGTCTAAACTTTATGGGCAGGATTTCATGGGCTCAAGAGTAAGAGTAAGAGTAATGAAAAAACCGTTCAAAGTCCTAAGACAACCGAAAGTTGGAATGTTTGAACCCTCCCACTTCACAAAATGTGAATTACTTAATTTTGTTATGTACCTAAAACAGCAAGGTGGTTCTACTTTATGGGAAAGACAAATCAGCCTAAGTTTCACATCTACATTGAGACCTGACCTTTAGAAAGTTTGTAGGGTTTGACTTCTGCAAACCTTAAATGAGCTTTCACCAATACCAAATTGTGGACTGGAGCAATTTTACTAATCTTTGGGTAATCTCTTTTTGAAGGTAAATTTCTCAAGATAAAGCACTTTTGATATTTTGAAATTTGGACCTCTGCTGACCCCACATGACCTTTGACCTCCACCCAAAGTAATAGGGTTCTTGTACTCACTATAAGAAATACACATGCCAAATACGAGCTATGTGATGTAACCTATTTGGGATATCGTGTCTACAAGGCTTTCCAGAGCATGACCAATGATGACCCAAAATAACCTTTGACCTCCACCAAAAACAACAAGGTTCTTGTACTCATTATAGGGAAGCCACATGCAAACTATGAGAGCTGACAAAGTTTCCTACCTGGAGATATCATGTTTACAAAGATTTCAAGTTTTCACCCTGGTGACCTTAAATGCACTTTGACCTACACCAAATTGTGTAAAAACTAGACTTTAAACTACATGAGGCTATTCTACCATGCATATATATGAGCTCCTTTGATGTTCAGGTTCTGCAGATACAGCATTTTTGAGATTTTCAAATTTTGCCATCTGCTGACCATAAATGACCTTTGACCTCCACCCAAAACAATACAGTTCTTGCACTCATTATTGGGAGGCCACATGCCAAATATGAGAACTGCAGAAGTTACCTATCTTGAGATATCATGTTTACACGCTAAGGCATCACATACACACACACCCACATGCAGGCACCCACACACGCCAACTTGACTACATACATTAGGTTACTTGCCTGCCTATGACAAGATATCATCAACAAGCAAATGAAAACAATATGGACATTTAGAGAGCACCATTTAGTCCAACTGGCCAAGCTGAGAAAGACATATTTGAGATTTCCTCCACTATCCAGGCAGCATTATATCAACCGACATCATCATCAATTTAACTTCAAAGGAACTTTCCAGAGATTTACTGTACATACCAACTTTTAATGGTGAATATTTTGAAAACCCATAGAGCCATAGAAATGTTACTAAGCGCTCAATTTTTTCCTGCGTTCCTGTACTATGACATATCAAGACTGAAATACTGCCCTCAGGTGATCCTTTAATGGCAAACCATATGTAGCTAAGACTTTAATTTCATTCTACCTGGTATAGTTTTGGTGAACTTTTGACAAGATTACATTTTTAAATACCAAATCTTTCCAATATGTTCGGCTACGGTAATAACAGGCTGCTACAAATTCCACGCAAAATGGATCAACAAAATAAGATATTGTGGTAGAGAGTAGGATCAGGTGCGCCTACAGCCCAGAGTCGACTGGGGGAGAGGGGGGGCGACCCAGCTAATATAAGATGAAATGTAATGTATTTTCATCTGGGATGAGCCTGGTGTAAGAAAAAAATCACGGAACTTTGCAAAAATTGGGGTATACAGTAGGCTCCAGTTTGTGTATGCTACATTGTGTTAGGATAATACTTTTTGTCCAGAAGTAAAAAAGAAATCACGGATATTCCGCAAATTCGCAGAAAAAGCTCATGCCTGTTTCATAGGCCTATGACTGTACCATGACTGTATGTAGACTTTGATAGGTCAGGCCCAGTGATATAATTGTCCTCTGGGCTGGGCCTAGCTTTCCAATCCCCTGATTGTGGTACTGTATATACAAGCATACACTTACAAAAGTCACCATCATCAGACCAAATGTTTGTTTCATTGAATATGGGTTACAATCATGGCAGTATTTTTGAAGGAACAGTTCAACAATCTTGGAGAAAGTTGAGTTTCTAAAGAAGGTGTTGGCAGACTATCAACTCTGAACTTATAACGCCCAAACATAATGTGTCAGTGCAAAAGGAAGACTTTAGAGCACGTTCCATAGGGAAAAGTGTCCGAGATGACCGGCACTTGGTGAGGGTTAGAGCAGTGACAGAGAGATAACGATCAACTGTCCTCCTCCGAACTCACCATATTCCCCGTCATCATTGTCATAAGTAACGATCGAGGTATTGTCACGGTTGTAGCAGCTTGCCGTTAGGATGTCATAGTCATACAGGCAGTTCACACTGCTGGCGGAGGAGAGACGATCGTAGCGGCAGTCCATGAGGTTGGATTCACCGTAATTGCACCAGCTTATGCTCAGCACTGGATCTTCGAAGGGATATCTCGTGACGTATAGTTGCATTCCATCGGTATACCCTGCTTGCCTGCATGCCGCTTGTGCAATTTCATCTCCGTAATATTCACGGCTGCAGATTGTACCCCAACGACCGTTGACGAAAGCGAACACGGTCCCACCGTCTGCTGAATCAGTCCCTACAGCTACAGTAAACTCTGTCAAGGTAACAAACAGAAATAAATTCAACCCAGAAGTGTGTAAAATGCATTGAGGTTTCGATGACCAACTCAGTTGAAGTTAACTATATATTGGATATATTACAGTATGTGGAGAATCCCGTTGTGAGGTACTGTACTGTTGCTTTATACAGACTTTCACGTTTTGACTTCTCTTGGCCTTAAATGACCTCTGACCTCCATGTAAACAATAAGGTGGTGTGTGTACTTTCTATGAGCCTGTACTAAATTCAACCAAGAAACAAAGTGTCCTCAGTTTTTATTTATTTGTGATAAAGTCAGAGAGAATGGATAAACCGCACGTACATGTATTGTTTGCAAGAATAAACCAGAAGTACAGTAGAAATGAAAACATCCTGCTCCGATGAAAATCAGATTTACGAAGTCATGAACGTTGACATACAGTATGTCCGGACATATCCAGAGCTTGACTGACTTTGGATCTAATTTTTCACTCACTCCATCATACCATACAGTACGTATGTTGACACACGTCACCTTGAATCGTTTGTAAATCTGAACTTCTTGCGTGAAGCTCAGTCTGGACATGAACGTGTAAATACATCTGGTAATATTCATGCAAATAATACCTAGAGGTTTATTTGTTTCTTTGATGAATACAGCACTTAACGAATCAAGCCGATGATGCGTTACTTTATTCAAAAATTGGTTTGTTGAGTTTATTATATGACATACTGTACTCATTAAATGCTTAAAGCCATTTTGCCTATGACACCACAGAAAACTGCATGCAGATAAGACCAACCAACAAACAATCTCTCTCAAAGTTACTCTTGAGGATTTTTTTTAAAGTTTACACATTTTGACCTTTGCAGACTTTAAGTAATTTTGACCTCCACAAAAGGAGATTTACAAATTTGCATGTATACACTTCAGGGCTAATGCTGTTTTTTTTTGTGTGTTTTTGTTTCTCATGTCAAATGGTTACCTAATTATTACATCTGTTGTAAGGGTAGAAAGGGAGGGGGGTGGGGGAGAGGAAGAGGGGAATAAGCAAATATACTTCATAGATTTTAAACCATTGCACTCATTTTTTATGTGAATCTACAGTAAGAGGATAAAATACTGACACATAATGAAATGCCAATCAGTTAATCAGTTAAGTGTTAACAGTCGAGTCAACTGTGACAAATGGAGGAAGATACAGATATTTAAGCTACCTGTAGCTACAGCAGGCAGGCATTCCATTTCCAACGCGTAACAGCTACCTCCTGCATCGGTAGTATGGAAACAATCTGAAAGAGACTCTTCGAGCCCACTGCATGTCCATACCCCTGAACTGAAGGAATTCCACGTTGTGAGGGCATCATCCCGTTTCCTCTCTGCAGCTAGTAGTGGGCCACGTCCCATTTGTCTGCAAATAACGCTGGCAAAATTCCAGTCTTCTGCATCAAAGTTATAAATATTTTCCCTCAGACACAGTTTCTGTTCTTGTCCACCGTCCGCAGATATAAAGACCGTACCCTTGACCGTCTCGTATGGTGAATAAGATCCATGAAGGCTAACAGTAACTGTAAAAATATGGAAGATCAGTTGTAGCCTAAGTATTAGTATTAAATATCTAGTCTCAGGTGATAGTACATGCTAGGTACAGTTTAGGACATTTAGTGTCTACTGTGACTATAAAAATATATCCCCCCCCCCTCCCCCCAAGGAAATCCAGGGACAGCAATATTTATGTTGATCCACTTATTTTAATGTCAAGGTTCGGTTACCAACGGTGTTGAACGTGTATATATTTAAAAGCAGTGGTTCAATTTTGATGGCTTCTCAAAATATTATCCAATTCCCACTTTTCGAACACAGCATAAAGAAATAGCTTCTTTGTCCAAGATTAAAATACAATGCCAAAAAACCTGGAATGATACTGGAAGTCTCCATATGTTTCACAAGGGGCTAGTGGCAAACAGAAGTTTTCATCTGAATTACAGGAGCAATAGATGAAATTGTTGTTCAAATATGTAATCTGGGCAGGGGTGCAAAGTTGCAAACAATTACTACTTGCGTTCAGGTATGTTCAATATGAACAGTAGTATATACATAAAGTCTGAGGACATTTCTAGGAACCCTTTTACTCTGGGGGTAGGGGCATGAAATCCTGGGACTGTCCCCGGAAATCGGGGACATGTGGTCACCGAAGTCCATGTCAATTTCGCCAAAATTGTCTCCCTTTAGAACAAGATGCCTGTATGTTCTCCATAAAGAACAGTCCAGATACACACTTTATATACATTTCGTGATAAACAGGCACATACTGTACCGATCAAGACAGCCTTAATGTTAATATATCCATTAATTAATAATTAGTGCCTCAGGAACACATTTGGAAGAGTTCACTTCCAAGCTTTTAGCACATTTTAACCATGCATATCAAGAACACAGGTACAGACATACAGTATGGAAACATTACCTACAAACACCTACAAATACCTACTGTACAAATACCAGGAAACATTACCTACAAACACTACCTACAAACCTACAAACATTACAAACATTACATACAAACATTACCTACAAACAACACCTACAAACCTACACACCTACAAACATTACCTACAAATACCTACAAATACCTACAAATACCTACAAACACAAACACCAAAGTACAGTACATTTTGATTGATATTTTTAATAGGACTTCTCCATTTCTTAAAAGTCTTTGAAATGTTACAAATTATCACTGAGTTTTATGATCCGTAAACCAAGAAAGTACACATGTGGGCATAGTACCTACAGGCTACTGTATCACTTCATAGGACCATTTTGGAAGCATGATACTGTATACAGGCCACCTAAATTGTTTACAACATGCAATTATTGTTTGGTCAACTCATCACAGCCCTACAAGCTTAGAACCTCAAAATTAATATTGTCTTTAGAATACCCTCCTTTAAATACCAGAAATCTGCTACATGGCATCCAATGTTCTGAAACTGAAGCCAACATTATACTACTGTACTCACATTCAGTTCCCTCACAGTCAATGGCCAGTAAACACTGTTGTACAAGGTAAAACAGGAATACTCTTGCCAAAATGTTAAAAGTCTGTCTGATGAAACTTGGCATTGTTAAGCTTTCACTTTCCAGTCAGTCTCACTTCCAGGATATTTTTGTAAAGAACATATAAAATGAATCTTTTACGGATGTCTGGCCAATAAAAGTGAAGATTGAGAAAAAGTAAACAAAACAAATGACTGAAAATCCATATCATAATTATAGGTGTACAGTATGTCTTAAGAACAATAGATTCTAAACGAAGAGCATTTGGGACACATATACTGTACAGCAATTAACCGGCAAGAGGGTCAATGGTGGTGCAGTGCTAAAAAGGTAACAGTTTCTCAAGGTAGGCATCCATACATTTTCATCTTTATGTAGCTGCACAGTATCAACGTCTGTTGTCATCCTGTGAAAGTACAGTAGCACTTGAGTTAACATATCTATATTCTAAAGATGAATAAAAAGAATGCAAACCCAGAATGTTGCATGTGATTACAATAATATCAAACATATCATTATACAGGACTAGACTGTAGTTAACTCTATAAGCAGCAAATAAATTTAGCTACTAACAGGGTTATGATGTAGTTAAAAGTACAGTACAGTAGGCCTACCATTAATACATGTATAGTTTACTGGCTAGCCCAAAAAATGTGTTATCTGATACTATACATGTTATTTGTATTTGTACTGTACAATATGTTGCACCAACCAGTGGCGGAGCTAGGGGTATTGGTCAGGAGGGGCGAGAATGGTCTGTAGGGACGCTTTCGACACTATCTAAGCGGAGCGCCACCACAGGTTGGCGCGTAGCGTACAGAAATATTTTGAGTAAAGATACTCCCTAGATCACCGGAAATGACCTTTTCCTGGCCTGGCTAATTTGCAGATAAACGAAGAATAAATAGCCTAGGTGTCATCGCCAAATTACACCAACAAAATGTGACAAATGTCAATAGGTAGATGAGAGCGCAATAAAAAAGTCAATAATCGCGAATAAGTAAAAAGTGGTAAAGAGCTGAAAAGGGTGCCAGCAGTCCATTTGAGTCCGTCAGGGGGGGCATCCGCCCCCCCCCCCCTGACTGTATGGACGCTCCGCCACTGGCACCAACAATGTTCACTGGCTTACAATGTACTACAGTATAAGTTCTCATAACATGCAAAATTGAACTTACATTATAATTCGTTGATGGGGGCTTCATAGCATACGAGAACAAGCCTAGGCCCTATGCCAATTACTGTAGGCATTATACATACATGTCGTTTGCTCACCAAATTTCAGCTAAGTTTAATTAAAGTTCACAATCGGCCTACTGTATACAGTAGATGCCTACTTTGACAATTCGACTCCATTGAGTCACAACACCTTCTTACATTTGAGTAGCAGTTACTCAGTTTGCATTTCCAGTAGGACTACAGTGTAGTGAAATAATCTTCAGGCCAATATTGGCTAGGTTATTGCTAATACAGCACTTCCAACTATGTAACTTGTTAGGCAGTCCTGTTCATGTAGACTAGCACCGTAGCTAGTTACATTATGCCTTATTTAGGCCCTGTATACAGGGTTTCTCGAGTCCTCCTTTGGACTCATCCTGTACAGCCTCTATACTTTTTGGACGTGCAGAATATCCCCTGCCAAAGCTTTATTTGTTAGTAAACGTAAGCTGCACTAGTCAAAACAAGAACTACACCGCAAATGAAGAATGTGAAAACACTTACCAAGTCTAGCAATATAATGTCTCATTCAATGAAGTGATGAAGTCTTCGTGTGTTGCTAATACAACTACAGACAACTCCCAGGAAAAGGCTAGTAAGTAGTATACATGTAACTTTACACTTACAAGTTACAGGCCTAGGCTACATAAATAATGTAGGAGAAGATTATTTGTATACAGCTAAAATAATGATTTCTCCAATTTGTAACACTATTTCGTCAGAATTCCAGCAAGTTAATCAGTCGATTTAAGAAATCCTGAAAGAATCGTAGACGATACGACAACATAATCATGACCTACAGTAGATAAATTCTGCATGTGAGGATGGTTCACAGCAACTATCGGTAGCATTGACTCTAGTCGGTAGCATGACAAAGTACAACACGACAACTACTGGTTCATGCAGTGTATCTATGCTGTACTTCAAAATCTAGAACAGTGACCTACTTTCCCGGCGTACTTTTGACCATGGGTTGTCTACTCAATTGTCGGCACGCTAGGGTAGGCATGTCTAGGCGATGCCGCTAGGCCTAAGGAATAGTCAGATTACAGATAGCTCAAACATTGCATATTTATATGATATGAGCTATATTTTATTTTTGTAAATAACAATGCCATTTGTTCAGCGATCACGTTCTGCAGTGCATACCACACTTTTGATTGGCTCTTGGCCGGGGGGGGGGAGGCTGATGGGGAAGGGGAAGAAGCTGAGACATGGAAGAGCTTGACATGGAGCTCGTATTTTGCAATAGCCTTTTACACACCAAGAAGATATCCAATATAGCCTACGTACTGATGTATCCAGAAATGTGTAACATGCAGAGATCATGCAGATGTTCCTTCCGAGTGTGCATATGTTCTTTTCTTTCGTTTTGGTTTCGATGATAACCGTAACCTATGTAGTCATGTAGGCAGATGAGTGTGTGTGTGTGACGCCTTGCTTGTAAACACGATATCTCAGAAACGGAAGCGAATATATCATATTTCGTGTGTAGGAAAACCACGTTGAGTTTAAGAAGCCTATTGTTTTTGGTTGAGGGCAACGTACATTGGGGTCACCAGAGGTCAAATTGTGGAAATCTTGTTTCATAATTAACCGTATCTTCAACAGACCAGCCTATTCGATAATATGTGCGTCACGCCTCATAACAATATGCTGTTGGCGATTAGAAATTAGCTTATGGGCATCCGTAGAATCCGAATTCAAAACTGTGTCGCTTACTGCATACGTCGTTGCATTACAAAGGTGTGGTATTTGTTCATACGACGTTGCTTTTCAATGAACGATACCAATGTGAATCATATAGGTTTTAGGCCTATGTTATATCTTGGCTTCCGTTGTTGAAGTTTTACGTCGTATTTCGCAATTGTCGGGATTCAGTGCCAAATAAAAACTTTCAGATTTGGATGTAGTTACGTTGTGGAAATGACCAGGCGCCGTTTATGAAAATTAACTGTCGCCTAGCTAGATTTTATTCAATGACCAATCTCATTGCGAATCAATTGTGTAAAATGGTTCGCTATCTGCAATTGCATTATGTACAGAAAGTTTTCATGTGCGGAGATTGTTCACAAAATTTCACGGAGCGTTTATAAACATATAGCGAAAACATTTCAAATCTAAAATAACAATGTAGGCTATTACAGGGAGCGTTTCAGCTTACGAAGTACCGTACGTAATGTGTTTTAAAAGCTTTCCTTAATAAGTTGCGTTCATATATCAATTTCTCAACCAAATAAAAAGTTTATTAAACATCGATATGACGACGGCTTGGTTTCGAGAATGCATCCCCATAATAGAGTATAGTACTAGCGACTAAGGTAGGCTACTAACAACAAACATTGGAAATCCCCTTCTGAAGTTTAGATATAAGAGCATTAAATTACTAGAGCCTAATAAACCAACTTTAACAAGTTGTAGGCAAACCTGCTTCATTCCGACTTTCAAGATATTAAAACTCATTGACACAAGACCCCTTCACAGTTGATCTGCAGAAAACAAATCCACAATACACGATTATCTGTCATTTTGGTAAAACATTTTCGACGAAAAATCATGGAACTGCCGAGTTGGTTAGGCTTCAATGTGCCATACACTAACAACGGTGGGATAAAATTGGGTTCGTTTAAGGGTGTGAAGACTCGCGCAAAAAGAAACGTCTAATGCCGGTAATCTGACCTAGTTTCGAATGAGGTGTAACAGAAGTTTAGGACACCACCATCGATCCCAGAAAATACACACACAGCTTGCTACCATCGGTAATTAGACACTAGTGTACAGTCAGTACATATCAGCTGCGGTCAATACCCACAGCACAGTATACAAACAATACAGCGATGGACATCTCAGGTCCAGCTAAAGATAACAAGGTATCACGTTTCATTACTGTACTGTCTGCAT